>RDPX01000087.1:590122-603290 GCA_003991215.1 Morbakka virulenta
AAAAAAAAAAAAACCATTGGTTGGCGTCACGAAGGGCATTCGGCGAAGAAATTCTTCACTGCCAAAACAAAGGCCCTCTGAAGGGCACCGTCTGAGCCCCAATTGCTGGGGGAAAATGACGTTAAAACTAAAAAAAAAAAAAAAAAAAAAAGTCAAGGGATCATATATTAATGAATTACCAGAAATCCAGGGTGCATTTGAAATTAAGGAATATTATAAACATCGATGTCGGCAAGTATGAAGTACAATACGCCACAGGATCGGAGAGCATTGCACTAAGAAGAAATACAAGTAGATTCTCAAGAGGAAAAGGGAAATGACATGATAAGGACTATTACCTGATTTTGAATATACATTCTTGTAAATGTCTTTAACTCCCTCTGTCTATATTCATACTCTATTCACCCTCCATTATTTTACCCCCCCCCATCTTCATGCAATAATCTCTTATATTTAACCTTTTCTAATGATTTGTTAATTAAAAACCGCTCAAATAATCAACAATAAAATTTTAAAGTTCTGTAAAAGTAAAGAAACTAGATCCGGAGCCAATGTAATTATTGATTTTCTGTATGAATGTACTGAATACTTAGTTGATACTCAATTCTTAGTTTGCAAAGGCAAAGCTCTATAATTTGTATTTAAACTTCTCTTTTCCTCTCGCTAATCAACTATTTTCGTTTTGCCTTTGGGTTTGAATGTGACGATGCATATCGTATGAAGCGTTTCACCACTAACTGATGCCAATGTAAACTGAATCATTGATGTGTCAAACTACATAGTACGAGTACCAATCGACTGTAGAGTCCTGTACGGTCACCTAACAGAATATTGGAAACACCTTTTGCAAAAACTATTTTCCCAACATGTTCTGCAGGTTTTTAACAACAGTTACAGACCTTGCAAACGATGCCAGTTTTAACTTCTGATCTGAAAGCAACTTCAGTTTTCAGGGTAGATACTAAAAACACCTGTCACTTTGCTTAGCAAGAACAGAACACTTTAAAACAATAGAAATATCGATTTGAAATGATAGGCATGACTACACATACCATAAAACGCAGTACGAATACATCCATCTTGCAAATAGTCTGGTCCATTCAAGTGGCATTGAGCCACAATACAAATGCCAACAAAAAAATAGGCACTAATGGCAAGTGTGGACCAACCTCATTGCTTCACGTTTGTGTCCTTATTTACATCAGGGTAAGTGCATCGACATTGATTGTATCTGAATACACCCATTGCACGATGTTCGTCTAGCCTAGCCTAGCTTAAACACCCAAATATATGCGTATGCATGCAATTTACGACATATACATTAATATTTTCTCATACCTGTCATTCTTCTTCTTCTTTATCTTCTTCATATTTCGGCTGCTTCCTGTTAGGGGTCGCCATAGCGGATCATACGCCACCATTTGCTGCCGTTAGCAGTGTCTTCCCACCTTACTCCCATCCCCCTCATGTCCTCTTTTATTACATCCAAGTAGCATCTCCTTGGTCTTTCTCTCTTTCTCCTCCCTGGCAGACTCGTCTCTAACATTCACAACTGTCATTACCTGCGAATATTAATATAAATAGGTTATATAACCATAGCTATTTAATTATATGTGAAAAACTAATGAAGCAATTAGGTGAATCAGAGGTAAGGAAAGAAATAAGGAGAAGAATTGAGAAAGCGATTCGATGAATAAAAAAAAAAGAAATGAAAGGATTTGAAAAACTGTTTAAGCATTTACATGAGTCGAAGATTAGAAAAAGATGGAAATGACAAAACCTGATGAAGACTTTAGGTGAACAAAAGATCCAAAAAGAAAAAAAAAAGAAGCAGAACTGGAAAAGTCAACTACTTTAAAATGGGTATCGGGACAAGCTATAACTCTTCTTTAAATTATCAGGGTTTTATGGTATTACCGTAATTATTCGATTTAACGCACCCTACTCGAATAAGGGCACCCTTTGGAACCCAAAAAGTTAATAAGCGCTCTCTCTCTCAATAAAGTGCACCTTCTTTGGCAGATTTTCTTTTCAGCAACCGCACCCTTTTATCAAAGTAAAAAATGAAGGTCAAGAATAAAAGCACTAAAAACATGTATTTTTGTAAGTATATTCTATTATGTTTTTAACATCTTGTGCGTAAATTACACTGTTCATATGTTTACAAATATCTTTGTATTTGTCAATTTCGCTTTTGAACTTGATGAATGTCAACGTTGATATTTTAGACATTCAGCGCTTTGTAAGTTTACTTCGTACTGTTTGTACTGGTAAACTTTTTTTTGACATTTAGTGCTTTACAAGTTGACTGACTTTTCCAATAAGTGCACTCCGTCCAATACGCACATTTCCTAAATAAGCACACCCTTTAGAATACTCCAAATTATATAGGCACACCGTGCGCTTAATAGAATAATTACGGTACCTCAAAACTATTTGTTATGAATATGTAGAATTACAAGTATGTCTGAGTAACGTCAATATGTGGAGAAGTAAAGCTAAGGTATTTAATAAAAGTAGTGGGACGACAATTCCCAGATAGAAATCCAAAGGACGTTGGATATTAAACACAAACACAAACCAATATAAAACTCACGAACTTTTATTTAATAATTATTGATTATATTCTATTCGCTTTCTTAACTATAAATCCTGATAATTATCACACAACAATCCGAATAAGTTCATGTGGGTAAAGCCCAACCCAAAAGCACACCAGAGATAAAAATTACAACTCTTTTCCTGTCGTCAAAGAAGATTGGTGCCTAAACTAAATAACATAATTGGCTAATGCTTACGCTGATTGGCTAATACATACTACAATAACTCTGATTGGCTTGAATGCCCGAAATTTAAGATGGCTGTTTTACTGCGAAAGTTCAAAAATGTTATCACAGAAACTAGAGTAATCACAAAACTAAAATACGGGAAAATAAGTAAACATAATGTGAGCGATAATGCCTTGGATTACATTAGTTTAATAACCTAAAATACGGTGAGTACTATTTACTTTCTTATCAAATATATGTCACGAAAAATACAAGAGAAAAGACTAATTTTATGACCGATAGCAAAATCGAAACCATGACTTATGAAATGTAAACAAACTTATTATTTTATTTATGTCCTATACTATTAGTATTTTGACATAGTATAATATTTAACTTTATAAAAATAGTTTTTCAGTTATACGACGTAATCCCTTCTGTCCAAGTAGCATTTTTTGTATAATTTGTTTAAGGGAGGCGTACCATAGAGTTCCACCGACTCACTGTAACAAGGTTTGAAAATTCCAGTGAACTGACAAGAGGAGGTTCGTGGAAGTTCCAAAGATCACAGACAGAAGAAAGTTCCAAAATCACAGAAAGAAGAAAGTTGCAAAGCAACAACAAGAAGAATGAGATGATATGGCCATGTTACGCTAAGAAAGTTCCAAAGTTCACAGACAGAAGAAAGTTCCAAAGATCACAGACAGAAGAAAGTTCCAAAGATCACAGAAAGAAGTAAGTTGCAAAGCAACAACAAGAAGAATGAGATGGTATGGACATGTTACGCTATGAAAGCCAGACGAACACCTTAGGTCCACTTGAGAAACACCGGTAACGGGAGAGAGAAGTAGACGAAGGTAGAAGAAAATTAGGCTGTGAGATGACATCAAGCGAGATAGATAATGGGGTTGAGGTTGTAGATTAAAACTTGAATGACCGAGCGATTTGGAAGATGTACTGAGCGGTTGATCCGACATATAGCTGAATAAAGGGTGATTGAAGAAGAAGAAGAGGAAGATCCAGTGAAGATTTTTTTATATTTGCTACACAGCCTTCTTACATTTTTTTAAATTTTAGTTTTAACGTCATATTCCCCCAACATTTGGGGCTGAGACGGTGCCCTTCAGAGGGACTTTGATTTGCCAGTGAGGAATTTCTTCGCCGGATGCACTTCCTGACGCAAACCAATGGCTTTTTTCTTTGTAAAGTTCCAAATTCTTCAGCTCGGGGAATCGAACTCTTGGTTACTGTGCAGTTGCACTAACCATTAAGCCATGGCTCCTCAGGCTTCTTCTTGAATATTATTTGTAATTTTGTAACATCAAATTACAACTAAATGAGCGTATTTCAGTGTTGATTACTAGAGAGAAGTATCCAAATATTTATTCTGGGATTAATTGCTGGTTGCTACATTTTCACCAATTTGGAGGAAACTTAAATCCTGGAGTTCTGTAGTTCACCTGATTGACGAATTTTGGAAAAAAAGTGCACCGTCTCTTTTTGTGTGAAAAAATGAAGTCAACATAGTCATTTTAATTCAAAGGTCATTTCAAAGCATTTCAGTTTTTACATAAAACCATTTCACCAAAGCTAGTATATATGGAACGTGGCTTCTTTTCTTTTGTGAGATTACAGACCACTTTGAACAACCACATACCTAGTTGCTTGCGGTCGGCAATGTTCTTCTTCGATATTCCTTTCAATCTGCCGCGAAGTCCAGCGTTACACCACATACACCACATACCTTCCTTGATAACTTCATTCCAAATTTTAGATCGTGGGATTATTTCCTCTTGCCGGTTATTTATAAGTTTAGGTAGGCTTGGGTGGGTTGCTCCGAGATTATACAATTTTTAATCAGCAGTTTCAAAAATTCCAAACATTTTACAATAAAATTTTCGAATTTAAGTATATTTTATCTTGTCAGGTTATCTTCAGGGTTATGGTGAGATGGGTCAGGTAAAATGCTGTCATTGAAAAAGACGTTTTGTTTAAAAAGAAATGTCCACTTAAATTTTGTTCCAATGTATCCATAATATATTATTTATTTGTGCTAATTTGTCAATATTTTGCAAAAAGGCTTTGGGCTTTATTTTCTTTGCATGGGAGTGTGTGTATTCAGGGAGCACCGCAGGAGACCACACCCACACTTTACACAATAGTCTGTAGTAGCCCCTCTTACATTTTCAGCTGAATTCGCTTTTGGAAACTAATCTGGGCTATAATTAAGTTGAAGGGTGACATTAGGAATAGATTCATGTTTGACTTCAGAATGCCAGGACCAAAACTTTGCAGAGAGTTTTTACCGGATGTCTTTTGAACACTTCCTCTTGCAGTTTGAATTGCCTGGCGAAAATTGTAGCGCAATGTAATAAGAAAAGCAGAAGAGCTAATTAAGTACAAAGTGTACGCTGCTGTTTAGACGATTGCTGCAAGAAAGAGAGTCAATATCGTTGATAGAGGCCAACTTTTATTTTTTTCAACGATTACATTTATCCGAAGACCCAGCAGAGGTTGGAAGAATCAGACAGACACGAAAGATGACGAAGCGCAATAAATTTGCAGGAGTTTGGATTTGGATTGGACTTTCAAGCATTTTTTTCTTGCAAGTGACTTCACGACCAGCAGATAACATAAGATATCCTCGAAGCTCTCGCACTGCGGCTTTGGTAAGTAGGCACACTCGTTTATTCTTGGACCTAGCCATTCTTTTATATTGTGTGGATTCATATTTCGGATTCATACATCCGAAATATTTCTAAAATTAATCCAAGCTCTAATATAGTCATATGCCAGTGCTTTACATTTAAACTAACTGATAGTGTGGCATTTCTGTAGAAGTAAAATCACATTTCATCTCCTATGAATTTTTTACAAGTCAAAAGACTGCCTCTGAAGTGAGCAAAAATTGTTAATTTTGAAAAATCTGTGAATGACCTTCAACTCATAATGTAAACGTATTGATGAAAAGAATCAGTTTTAAGTTTCAAGTTCTTTTCTTCGAGAAGTCCAAAGAGAAAACTTTTCTTGAAAGTGATGCCCTTCTTAAAATTTATTTCTTTGTTTGCGTTTCATATTTATCTTGTATTAATTACCTGTATTGGTGTTTCCGTACCATTATTATTTATTATTATTTGATAATATTTCAACAGGTGCGCTTTATCAGTTTTCATAACTGTTTTTCATCTAAGTCCTGTGTATAAAAATAAATAAATAAATATAATACAATTAAAATAATAAAGAAAGGCAATTTATTTACAAATAAATACAAGTTTTGAAATCAGTGGTTAAAAGTTAGGCGAATGAAACTTCGTCAAGATTTGTCTGGGAAAATTATGAACATATGAACAGGTGTGACATTGGAAACACTAGGCAGTTGGGTGTAAATTTTCTTAGACACATTTACGAATTCAGAAATAGGTCCAATTTTTTATAGAAAGAATCATAGTTAGATTCTGTTCTGATATCTAATGGTAAGTCATTCTAAACTACTACCCCACCGTAATAAAAAGACTTTTTAGTACTTTCCAGTTTCACTTCAGGCAATCGCAAACGTTTATTATTGTTTCTTGTTCCTTTGTCGTGATTTACCAGTTCAAATTGATCTTCGAAGTATTTGTTGTTGTGATGTAGTTTAGCCAATCACTTGTATTGGGTTACTAATAATAACCTATGCGTTGAGAACTTTTAAGTACAGGTCGTATCCAAAGAGCGTTGATTACAGGGTGACAACCTCAACACAAAGCCTGATTTTTAAACGAAATGTCTCTTTAGCCGTGTGACGGTTAAACCTATTCTGCAGCTTTTTACCCGAAGTAAAATTTCATTGGTTTATCTGTTCAAGCCAGGTGACGCGGTTCTGTTCAAGCCACAACATCAGGATTAGGGTTAGGGTTAAGGTTAGGAACAATAAGAACAATAGAGTTTCCAGTCAACGACGGTAGAACAGGATTCGACATGTCCAGCCGTCTGACGGGTAAATAGCAACTGCCATTTTTGAATGACGAGTAGCGAAGGGACACTTGGGAAGCCATTTTCAATGAATCGCTGGCATACAATCAGACATTGCAATAAATACACCAGCCTAGGCATCTCTGTTGCACACACAGCTTTAATAGCCGCGTAAAACGAAAAAATTGGAAAATTATTCGGGGGGCCCAAATGCTCCCTATCGGATACCCATTTAAAATATGAAAGTGGAACCTGAAATAATACATCTGACAACCATTCCCTTCAGTTCGGAGTTCAACTGCAATGTTCATGATATCCTAAACCCTAACCTCTACCCCCTAACCTCTAGCCTAAACCCTAAATGCTGCTTTAACCTATAATTCCAACCTCAGACTCATGCATAAACCTCAAACTCTAACGGTTAAGCGCTTGCACTGTTGACTTTTAATAACCTGAGTTTGGAAATAATTTTGTGTAGCATCAACTAAACCCTAAACAACAATTCGAGAAAGACTTCACTCATCGTGAGTCCTGACGATGGGAGAAGTATCTCTAGAATTGTACCTCAGAAAAATCTTACGACTGACTTTTGACCTTTTTTAATAGGTTGAAAGCCAGATGTTACATTAACTTAAAATGTTGCGCTAGTAACAAAATAAACACTGGGAGGTAAACGAAAATGTATTTCTACCAAAACGGATGATAGAAAGATGTTAAAAAATTAGCACTACAAAGGCGGTGTGCAGTTAGTACTCCTGCACCCCTTCATGATCAGACCTCTTGGTAAGGCGTTGGGTCATAAGTTGTCTTTTTGTCTCAGGAGGGCATTGTCGAGTCCCGTTTTTCCACTTTTTTTCTCTCGCTTTTTTCAAGCTTTTCCCATCTCTTTCCATCAGTTTTTTCTCTGAGTTTTTCCTTACTGCTTTATGTAACTTCACTTTTTTTGTACCTTCTTTCCCCAATTCTTTTTTCCCTGTGACTCTTGTACCTTCTATTTTTTTCCCCGGTGCCCCCTTCTCGTTGCTATTGTTTCAGTGCCCCATTTTGTTCCCAATCGGCTGGCAGACATCGACTTTTAATGTTTTTGAAAGTAACGTGTTTTGCGACATGTGTATCTCATTATTTACAGAACTGTGACAGCATTTTATCAAATATTCAAACATAAGCTCTTGTACAAAAGTACCAACCAACTGAATGCATTTCTTCCGGATCATGGAAGTGTTAAAAGCGTTTCAAACCGGAATGGTTGAGGTTAAAACGTGCAAGTGCAACGGATTCGTTTGTAGCACTTTCTCAATTACCTCAGCAGTTCTGTTATTCATAACAGCCATCAGATTTTATTTAATTTAACATATTGCAGTGAGAAGCAAGGGGTTTGTTTTCTAAGCGGCAGGGATTATTTCTTTTGGAGCATTTAAAAAGAACTGTTTATCATTCCTGTGGGACGCGTTTTGAAATACTTTTATTTGGATAAGCAATTTCGTTTCAAAACAAACAGAACTTGTTTGCACAGTTAAGTAGTGCCAGGAAACGAAGCAAAACAAGCGATGTTTTGGCGGTATTTGAACATTACATAGGTGAGTTTTTTTGCACTTCTGAGCGAAAGTATGGTCTCCTGTGGTATTAATATTTGCGCGGTTGGATAACACTTCACAAAATAAACCGCCTCCCTTGCGGTTTCATTCAATTTAGCTCAGTTGGTCTTCCTGTTTGCATCTTACCTCTACCAAGTTGATGTTATTTATTTCAAGATGCCGTGAAAGCCCTTGTTGTTGTTTTAAATAATAATAATAATAGTTATAATAAGAATAACAATAAAACTAATAAACGACCTGGGTGTGACGATAAACTGCATCCGCTTGTGGAGTTTCGACGTGGGCGAATGAGGTTACCCTTTGCCACAACTACCTCCAGGTCACCCTTGGGAAAGGTGTAGCACCTGTTAACCTACTCCGAGGCCTTGAAATACCGGGTTGACGTCGGGCGTAGTTAAGTCTGTCCACGAAGACATACCGTGTGGACATGAAGTATCAAGTGGCATTTGGCACGGTATATCCAGCCCATGGCAGAAAGGTTAAAATGCACCCCCTTTTTTAACGATGAAAACCACAAATAATTCATACCGCATCGGCCGTCGCGCGGGTTACCAGTGGTCGCGTCCTTCAGGGAGAAACCAGCCTGAGATCGAAAAGTCTGATACTGGAATGAAGTCCTTAACAAATGATCCACAAGGTAATCAGAACCAGATAATTCCTAATCCTGAACCTGTGGTGATACCCCGACCTCAAAAAGAAAAAAAGCCAAATGGTCTACTGAGGATCATAAGAATGTTTTAAGAGCATTTTACACCCCTCAACTAAGACCACAACGAAATTTAAGGGAACAAACCTATTTGTTATGGAGACAAATAGTTGGAGATGATTGTCGCGCTAACGTTGATGCTAATAAGTTCGGGAATGTGAGAGGAGACATTACTAACAATAAGAAATTGAATGATGCACAGATCGAACAAGTTAGAGCAGAGATTAGGATAAATGGATACGAGGTGTATGAAGTAGAAACGGAAATAAATGAAGATAATGTTGATAAATTGCGTGAGCCAGTTGATAAAATAAAGAGTATGATAAATCAGTTTATAAACCAGACGCATGATGAGAATTCAAATGAATTTATTAACGAGAACAAGGAGACAATTGAAACAGCGTGAAACTATACTAAGAGAGTTAAGCAAAACTGAAAATATGTTAATGTCTGAAAGAGAAGCTCTACCTAAATTATCCTTGAACAAAATAACAAGAACTACAATTACTCTCTATGAAGTTGCTCTGAGAAATATTGTAGAAAACACTGATAAAGATTTGACGTCGCTTAATAACCTTATGTACTCTACTGCCAAAGCAATAACCCATGATACAGGTGTTAAAATCAAAACCAAAAAGAAGCCACATGTGAACAAACCACCAAAATGGAAAGTAAAAATTCAGAAAGAGATTGATTTTCTGCGGGCAGAAATATCAATATAAGATGAAATGCCAAAAGCTGTTAATGTTAAGACCAGGAAGAGTAGAAAGCTTAAAAAGAAATACAATATTAATGATTTAAACTCTATCGTTACGGCAAAAGAAACACTTAAGCAAAAAATGCAATTTAAAGCACAAAGATTATGGCGATTTGATAAAGAAACAAATCTTACGGACAAAACAAGATTTTAAAGACGAATGAGAAGAGATTTTACAGAGAACCAGGAAAAGGCAAGATTGAAGTTGAAGAGCCATAGAAAATAGAAGACATGGAAGAGTTTTGGAAGAGTTTATGGGGTACTGAAAAAATGTTTAACTCTGAAGCGGAATGGATAGGTAGAGAGGAAGAAAGATTGTCTAATGTTAATGAACAAAAATGGGAACCAATAACGATCGAAGAACTCCAGTCTGCCACTGGGAAGTCCCAAAAATGGAAATCCCCAGGACTCGACAAGATTCCCAATTTTTGGCTGAAGTCCTAAACAGAGTTATATGATTCTCTCACAAGATTTTACAATGATCTGATGCAAAATCCTGAAATTATCCCTGGCTGGCTTACTGAAGGGACAACGTAATTATTGCCAATGAGTAAAGAAACTTAATACTCTAAAAACTACAGGCCTATCACTTGCCTTACAACAACTTATAAAATTCTAACCTCGATAATATCTAAAAGAATATATGTTTCTTGAAAATAATTCAATCCTTCCAGAAGAACAAAAAGGATGTAAAAGAAATTCTTAGGGATGTAAAGATCAATTGATGATTAATAGAATGTTGTTAGAATACTGTAGAAGTAAAAGAAGAAATACGAGTACTGCATGGATCGACTACAGAAAGGTGTTTGATAGTGTTCCCCACGACTGGATACTGAAAATTCTAAACCTGTACAAAGTTTCTCCACTCATCACTAACTTTATTTTTAGTAGTATGTCTAAATGGCAAACACGGCTTTTTCTCAGCCACAAAAACGGCATGAGTGAATCTGATCTTATCAAAATCAAACGAGGTATCTTCCAGGGACTCTCTTTCCCCATTTCTTTTCTGTATTTCCCTCATACCTCTTTCAAATGAACTTAATAACTCAGGTTCAGGTTATTCCTTCTTCCACAAAGTTATAAATCACCTTTTGTACATGGATGACCTGAAACTATTTGCGAAAAATGACCAACAGCTCGAAGGATTACTTACAACTGTTAGTGAATTTAGTAAAGATATCTGCATGGAGCTCGGGCTTGACAAGTGTGCGAAGGCAACATCTATGAAAGGAAAACTGCGAGAAAGCACTTCAATTAACCTTGATATTGAAACCATCATCAAGGAACTAGACCCGGAGTCAAGCTATAAATATTTGAGAGTGAATGAAGGAGGCGGAATTGAGCACGCGTCAATGAAAGAAAAAGTCAGAAAAGAATATTAGCGAAGGATAAGGCTGGTCCTTAAACCAGAGTTGAACTCAAAGAATCGAATAGAAACCATCAATACCCTTGCCATACCAGTTGTACAGTATAGTTTTAACATTATTAATTAGAATGTATCTGATATACAGCAAATGGATAGAAAAACAAGGAAACTAGTAACATCGAACAGGTCACTTCACCCGAAAGCTGATGTTGATCGTCTTTACTTACCTAGAAGGGAAGGAGGTCGTGGTCTTGTTCAATTGGAACTTTCTTATAAAACAACAACGATAGCGATGAAACATTGGTTAAAAGTCTTAAATGATTGGATGATGCAACTGAATTTGCAACACGAAAATAGTAAAAGGCTTCACTCAGTATTCAAAGAAGCTACAAAAATTGAAAATGAATGAGCAGTTGAACAAATTTATTAAAGATAAAGACATCCATGCAACAAAAGTAGCGAAAAAAGTAAAAGAACATGCAAAAAAGAAAGGCCAAAGCCAGCTAACAAAAAGAAACAGTCAGAAGGCTCTACATGGTCAATATGTAATCCGAAGCCAAAACGCTGATGTGGATCAACAAGCAACCCATCAGTGGCTGAGAAGTGCAGGATTAAAAGCAGAAACTGAAGGCTTTATCACAGCTGCACAAGACCAAAGTCTCTTCACTCGAAACTATCAAGCGAACATTTTAAAAAAATGGAGCAGACCCGAAATACAGCTTCTGTGACAAATTTGTTGAAATAGTAGACCACCTAGTGTCTGGATTTCCTGTCTTAATCCCCAGTGAGTATGTCAAAAGACATGATAGAATCGGACAATATCAACACTGGGGTTTTTGCAAACATTATGGTATTGACACCCACCAGAACTGGTATGAACACCATCCTCCACCAGTAACTTAAGTCCAAAACGTTTCCATCCTGTGGGACTTCCCACTACATACAAACAGAACAATTCAAGCCAATCGCCTAGAGATTAATGTGAAATATCAGCGACATAAGACCTGCCTTTTGATAGATATGAGTGTTCCATCAGACAAAAATATAGTTGTCAAGGGGTTTTACAAGCTAAGTAAATATAAGGACTTCGAAATAGAGATTGAGAAAATGTGGAACCTCAAAGAAACGACCGTCCCTCTCATCGTAGGCGCCCTAGGCACGATAAAGAAAGATACTCAAAAGTTTGTCGAACAATTACCTGGCGAACATAGCCTCCACGAGATCCAGAAAATAGTTTTAACCAGTACTGCTCACATTCTGCGAAAGTGTCTCTCCACTTAAAGATTTTGTGTCGCACTCTAAAACCTTTGCTTCCCTTAGGTCACTGGGTTGACCCGGTAAGCAATTGTATAACTATGCAAGATAAGGAAATATAATAGCAATAATAACAAAGTTCATGTCCAGCATGACAGCCCACACAGGGAGATGGCATTCACCTTTCAGACGAGAAAACTTAACCCCGGCTACCGACAGTAGCTTTAGAGGTTAAGCACCTTCTTCAATATGTTGGTGGTTCCAATGATGGTAGATGTTTGGAGTCCACCTAAGACATCAGGGATGCCCAACTCTTTCAAACTGGGCTCCAACCGCTTCTTCACCACTTCTAAGCTTCCAACGACGATTGGGACAACGCTGGTACATACGCTATGTAACCTCCGGATTTGTTGGTCCAAGGGAGAATACTTAGTGACCTTTTCTTCTTCCTTAGCTGTCACATTTCGATCGGAAGGCACAGCAAAATCTACAACCAGCCATCTCTTCTCAGTGCGGTCAACAACAACAACAACATCCGGACGATTACATTCCACCTGTTGCATTGTCTCCAATGATCTATCCCACCAAAGTTCAAACCTACCATCTTCACTCTTTCTAACTTTATCAGGCACCTCTTCAAACCATTTCCCCGCACATTTCAACCCATACTTCTTGCACAGCTCCCAATATATTCTCAATCCCATCCTATCATGTCGCCTCTTGTACTCCTTCTGAGCCAGTACCTTACACCCACACGCAACATGCCAAACT
>RDPX01000087.1:627967-649410 GCA_003991215.1 Morbakka virulenta
TGCATAATCATTGATGTTGCGGTTCCAGGAGATAATAGGGTGCATGACAAAGAATATGAAAAAGTTGAAAAATACCAAAACCTAAAAAGGGAATTGATAAGGCTCTGGTCGTTGAGAAAAGCGCTAGTTGTACCGGTGGTAATAGGTGCTATGGGATTCGTAAGCAAAGGTTTCAATGGATGAATGGAAAAACTAGATATTAAAGTAGGTGTTGGGGTGGTACAAAAAACACCCTTGTTGGGAACAGCCAGGATACTTCCATAACTATTGGAGATGTAAGGTGAAAGAAACCTCTTGGCCATTGGCTGCTAGTTGTGACTCGCCTAAGAGATATTATTCGGCAAAAAGAACAGCCTGTGCAAAATGCAAAATGAAGATAATAATAAATAATAATAATAATAATAACAACACTAATAATAGTAATAATAATAATAATAATAATAATAATAATAATTATTATTATTATTGTTATCGGTGGTATATTTTTAAATTATTTGTGCGTATTTTTGGAAATGAAATCGGGGAAGAGAAGAAATTAATTTATTGAAAAGATTAAAACGTACAATGAAAAATAAAGTTCTTTTCAGAAAAGCTGCCTTTTGTGCTGAAGTGGCTTCAGGTCCATGCTCAAAGTAAAAGATGTAAAGAAACGCATTCTTTTAACTTTGTAGGGTACGCAATTGTTTTATTAACATAACAGTGAATCATTATCTTGCCTAGTTAATTACTGACTTATTTTTTTTCTTTTTTATTAAGCACTAGCAGGCGATATTCATTTTGACGACGACGAATACTTTGTCATTGGTTCTAACGAAGGTACAGAACTTACATGGGTAACGATTCATGAACTTGGACATTCTTTAGGCTTAGAACATTCCTATACAAGAGAGGCTATTATGTACCCCTGGTACAAGGGATATGATCCAAACTATAAGCTTGGTAACGATGACATCAGGGGAATACAAGCATTGTATGGTAAGTGTATACTTGTTCTGCAGAAATTGAAATGAATGAGAAAACACAAGTCAAGGGTTGCCTTGTCAATTGCATCATTTGATTGAGATTTTAAAATCAGAATTGATAATAAATTTGCATCATTTGATTGAAATTTTGTAATCAGAATAGATAATAAATTTGCATAATTTGATAGAGAGTTTAAAATCAGGATAGATAATAAATTTGCATAATTTGATTTTTAAAATTCATCAGGATAGATAATAAATTTGTGTGATTTGATTTAAACTTTTTAATCAGAACAGGTAATAAATTTGTATAATTTTGTAACGTTTTTTGAGTGAGGCTTTTTGTCTTTCTTATTGTTGGTCTTTATGAAGCACTGGTGCCACAAGCGATGCTCAGGATTTGAAAGAGTGCATGGTAATTTGAACTTCCGATGCCGCATCTGTAACGGTCAAAATCAGTGTCAGGAGGAGGAAGACAATGACGACATCAAGATAGACGGAGAGGTTGTCGAAGAGGTGAAGGAGTTTTGTTACCATGGAGACCTACTGGACACTCAGGGAGGAGTTGAATGAGCTGTAAGAATGAGAGACTCTGCTGCTTGGCAGAAGTGGAGAAAGATTGCCGGCCTTCTGGTGAACAGGAGCCCACTATTGAAAAACAGAGGAGGAATCTATGATGTATACGTCAGGTCAGTGTTATTGTATAGCTCGGAGGGCTGACCATTGATAGATAGATTAAAGACAATGCTGACGAGCTGTGACAGAAGAATGCTCAGGTACATGGAAGATGTAACTTGGCAAGACAGGATCGGTAGTGAAGAGGTGGCAAACAGATGTGGAGTGGAACCATTGGAAACAATGCTGAAAAGAAGAAGACTGCGATGGCATGGTCACGTCAGGAGAAGAGATCTGGATAACCTACTCGGAAGAATTTTGAATCTAAATGTAGAAGGTAGGCGACCATCTGAGCGGCCGAAGAAAAGCTCGAGGAAAACAGTTAGGGAGGATATGAGACAAGTGGGTGTCATAACTATGGGAAAAGAAGACGCTAAACGGAGAAAGTAAAAGTAAGTAAAGTTTATGAAGTGAAACATAGCTGTGATTGGTCAATTTTGAAAATATTGTAGTAAATTGGCTGTCTTTTTTTGTGTTGAGCCCTGACCGAATACCAGGAAGGGTTGTGAATAGGTTTCAAGTACTTGGGCTCAACAATTGAGAGTACTGGTGGCAGTGACAGAGAAATAAACAAAAGGGATAATGTGGGATGGAATAGCTGGAAGAAAGTCAATGGGGTCCTGTGCGACAGAAGTATACCAATGAAGGTAAAGGGGAAGGTGGATCAAGCAGCTGTTAGACCCAGAATGCTATACAGTCTGGATACAATACCAATGACCTAACAGCAAAAAAAGAAGATAGATGTGAATGAAATGAAAATGTTGACGTCTGCCATGGGAAAGACCAGACAGGGCAAATTCCGAAATGAGACAGTGAGGGGTCAGCTGGGATTGAATGCAAGGTTCGGAGAAAAAGTAAGAGAAGCAAGAATGAGGTGGTTTAGACATGTCACGAAGTGGGAAAAGGATTACGTTGGAAATGGTGTGATGAAAATACAACCTCCGGAAAGAAGAAAGGGAGGAAGTCCAAAAAGAAGATTCTCCGATTCCATCAAGGAGAATATGGAAATGTTTTCGCAGTCAGTGGCGGACGCTGCTAACAGAGGGAAATGCTGAAACGAGAGTCCGCTGTGGCGACCTCACGTAAATGATAGAAGCCGAAAGGAAGAAGAAAAAAAAGTTATGGGTAGGGTTTAACTGAATTATTACGATATTTTGTATAAAAACATTAGATTTCCATTAAATTCTTGCTTCTTTGATCTTTCAAACCATTTCTCTTGCTGTCCAACCAGTGCTTTTTATTGTCACCCTATTCTCCTTTCTTTCACTCTGTTTTATTTTTCTTGAAGCCTGTTTTTCTAAACTGGTTTCTTTTCTTTTATCCTAATTTTGTTGTTTTGTCTTCCTTACATCTCTCGTTTTCTTTTTCCCAATTATTGTTGTTTTCCTCTGAACCAATTTTCCCATTTTTTTACTTTTGTCTTTATTGTTGGTAGTTCGTTTTGCTTCATTTTTCCATTTTACGTTATACCTTGTTCTTGTTGTTTTTCTGCTCTACTTCTCCCTTTTCCACTTACCCTTTTTTGCTGTTTTTCTGCTCTACTTCTCCCTTTTCCACTTACCCTTTTTTGCTGTTTTTCTGCTCTACTTCTCCCTTTTCCACTTACCCTTTTTTGTTGTTCTTCTGCTCTACTTCTCCCTTTTCTACTTACCCTCTTTTTGTTGTTTTTTCTGCCTTACTTCTCCCTTTTTCCTCTTACCCTTGTTTGTTGCTTTTCTGTGCTGCTTCCCCCACATAGTTTCTTTCAGTAATGTTTTTTCTATCCTGTCATTGGAGCCATTTATTCAAGTTTCTTTTCATCGTTTTCTGCAGGAAACAGACCGGTAACTACGGCGGCTCCAACTACTATGCCAACTACAAAACCAGTAGCAAGGTCTTGTCTGCACAACATTGATGCACTTTTTAAACCACTGGGCGCAGAAAAATGGCTTTTTGTACATTATGGCAACAAATTTGATTTGGTAGACACCGCTGGAGTCGTAAGATATCGAGGCTTTACTTTCATGCACTACTTTCAAAAAATCCGAGAGCAAATTACAGCTGCTGTTGTAAACAAGATTAAAAACTTAAATTTCATCTTTGTGCAGAATGGGTAACGTATCTTTGTGTTTTAACTTGCAAATTTAGTTCCAAACTGACAAACCTATATTAAAGGGGATAGGGTGGGATTTTTAGTCATTTTTAAAGAATTAATTGGTGCAAATACAATACAAGAAGGCTAGAAGTTTTGGCAAAGTGGAAGTATTTTGACACAGTTTTTAAATGGGGAGGTACTTTTTAATGATATATTAGCCCCCGCTTAGTTACTGTGCAACTGCACTAAGCCACCGCTGCTGTAAGATAAAATACTTAATGTTTAGGTATTTTGATAATAAATTGGTTTTCGAAAATCGGGTATATTTTAGCTCAAATTTTCAAATTGGAAGTTAATATGTAATGGTATGTTCCAGGGGTATCATATCATTTTTTGTAGTACCGACAATTTACCATTGCAATGACGACCACACATACGATTAAAAATATTTTTGATACTGTTTACAATAAGTACCACCATTGCCTGTACCATTACCACCGTCATTACCAACACCACTTTATACCTTACGCAACAATTAATACACCACATGGGTATTACACGGTATTGAAAGAAACGTCTTCCAGAAACTCCCTTTTTAATACACCATTACTTTACCTCATTGGTAATACGCGGAGTGGGGAGAAACGCCAATCAAGTCATTGCCTTTTTAAATACACCTGTGGAATCATTACCATACCTCATGGATAGCTAATACGGCGGAATTGGGAGAAACGCCTACCAAGTCATTGCCTTTTTAAATACACCTGTGTAACAATTAATACACTAAATGGGTAATACACTAAGCGTGAAGAATGTCCAAGTTCATGAATTGTTACGCATGTACGTTCTGTATACTTATCAGAACCAATAACAAAGTATTCCTTATCCTATGAACAGTATCTTATGCTGTTGATACAAGGCCAGGTGGGGGCGTGAATGAGGAACGTAATAATAAAATTGCCAATCATAGTGACTAACAAGTAGAGCTCTTGGGAAACCTAAAAAATTAAAGAAACNACCTATGAAATCATTACTGTACTTCATGGATAGCTAATACGGCGGAATTGGGAGAAACGCCTACCAAGTCATTGCCTTTTTAAATACACCTGTGTAACAATTAATACACTAAATGGGTAATACACTAATCGTGAAGAATGTCCAAGTTCATGAATCTTTACGCATGTACGTTCTGTATACTTATCAGAACCAATAACAAAGTATTCCTTATCCTATGAACAGCATCTTATGCTGTTGATACAAGGCCAGGTGGGGGCGTGAATGAGCAACGTAATAATAAAATTGCCAATCACAGTGACTAACAAGTAGAGCTCTTGGGAAACCTAAAAAATTAAAGAAACCAGAGTCCTTAGAGAGAGTGATCCTGAGGGAGGCAGACAGAGCTAAAATTAAAGAAAAAACATCTAAAGTGAATAATGTAATTGATAGAATCGCCCACTAAATGTTTGGAGATATCACCATATTACTACTTGCGGGTGCAAATGTGGTTGCAGACATGATGGGAAAAAGAACGGAGATAAGAAGGATTAACAGAAGCCTTGGTGGAAGGCATAAATGTCAATAAAGATCGAGACCTAAGAAAGAGTAAAAGGAATCTGGATTGATGGAAAAGGGAATGGCGACAGTCATCGAAAAGCTAAGGCAAAGAGTGAAAGAAGTGAGTGCAAAAATAAGAAGGTATTAGGAAAGAAATTACCAGTTTATGCAAAATTATCCTTTTGAAACAAACCAGAAACGATTAATTGATATTCTAGAGGGAAATAAGAAAAGTGACAACATAACACCGAATACTGAAGAAAGTAAACTGTTTTGGGGAGTGATTTTGGGAAAAATAATAAAAATTACTGATGAAGCACAGTGGCTAAAGCAAGTGAAAAATCACAGTGAGAATTTTGAACCACAGGAAGATTTTAACATCACAGAAGCAAGCGTTCAAAAGCACTTGAAAAAAGTTACAAAGTGGAAAGCATCTGGACCAGATCTTGTTGGATGCTGGCTTAAAGAATTTACGAACCTTCACAAAACTATAGCAATGCAGCTAGATGAATGCATGGTAACGGATGGTAATGTACCATCATGGATGATTAAAGGAAGAACCAGCCTCATATTGAAGGACATATTAAAATGCGACATTGTCTCAGATGACCGTCCGATCACTTCTTTACCACTTACGTGGAAACTTTTAACTGGAATTACTGCCGAAGAGATATACCAATATCTACAGGAAAAGCATTTGATACCTAAAGAAAAGAGAGGTTGCCACAGAAACAGTAGGAGAACGAAATATTAGCTGATGATTGATAAGGTGGTGTTGAGCAATTGCAAAAAAAAATAAGAATGAAACTTTGTGCATTACCTGGATCGATTATGAAAAGGCATATGGCCTCGTTTCGCACTCATGGATCAAGTATTATCTTGATTTGTTCAAAATCTCTGCTAAGATTAGAAATCTGATGGAATATCCAATGTTACAATATAGAGAAGAGTTAACATCAGGAGAAAGATTAACATATATGTACAGATAAGAAGAGGGATCTTTCAAGGGAACAGTCTACCACCGATCATATTTGTGTTAGTACTGATCCCTTTGCGTATACTAAATAAGGCTTAGGGACGATATTTACTGGAAAAGGATAAGGCTAAATTGAATCATCTCCTTTTTATGGATGATTTAAAAAGCGATCAATTCAAGAACAGCATCACTAATACGATATGAGGCTGGAATCATTGACTTGAGAAAAGACGAGCTGAAGGATGTCGACAGGAAGACCATTGAGTAGTTTACAACTCACAGACGTGTGCAATCCAATTGGATATGGACTGTTTGTACTGGGAAAATGTTTAAGAAGTAGCAGAATTAGAAAAGCTGGTCCCGAGCTTTACCTGAAACAGACGGAAGACGTTTTACTTAAGGCGGTGGAGAGAGATGGGTTATTTACATTTACAGAATCAGTAGGGCTAGGAAGGAAAAAATAGGAAAATTGTGAAAAGATGGATAGCAAATTGTAAAGAAAAGAAGCTCCATTCAGTGTTTTTCAAAGAAACAGAAGAGTTTAGAGGCGAAAAGGATAGCTGGCTGTGGTTAATGGAAAGGGTATTATGGAAAGAGACTTGTGGATTAATACTAACAGCAGAGGAACAAACACTAAATATAAACGTGGTCAAGAAAAGGATAGACAAACTGGATTGCTCAACCAAGTCCAGAATGTGTAATGAACGGGGCGAGACTTTTGCACATCTTTGATCCGAATGTTTACAGACATAAAATGATTGCCACAATAATCCATTGGAACTATTGCAAGAAATTTGGTTTTGCATTCACAGAGTAATTCTTTGAGCATTTTGTGGAAACAAAGATGCAAGTCCTTGAAAACAATGAGACTGAGTTGTTATGGGACGTCTATACAAACTGAAAAGAGAATAGAGCATAACAAGCTAGATATTCTGGTTCTAAATGAAAACAAGATTGGAAAACCTTCAGTCTATAAGCGCGAGCCTAGTATTTTTTTAAATTTTATTACTGAGCAAAGACGTGTCTATAACAAAACCTCTGAGCTTCACTTAATACATATATGGGTGCCCATTAGGTCTTCATTCAACTCAGTTGCAGAATTGACCAACTTTTTCTTCTATTACACAATGGAGCACGCGTACAAGGCACGCATTAAGGACTAGTCTATTATAATGTCGATTGTCTAGAACGAAAAGAGAAATCGTTCAAGAACAACAAGAAGAAAAATACAAAGATGTAGAAGCACGCCAATACTTGCTGGCGCTTAAAAAGGAAGTGTGCCTCGTAATTGATGTTGCATGTTCCTTTAGCACCAGAATCAAGAAAAAAGAACAAGAAAAGCTAGAATACTATAATGTTTTGAAATATAAAATTCTGAAATGTTGGAACAAAGAAGACAATGTCATAATCCTACGTAGCGGATTTGGGAAACTGTGACAAATAGTTTCAGACAATACCTTGACAAGCTAAACCTGCACCTTGGGGTAGATACCCTGCAGAAAACATGTCTTGTTAGGACAGGGCGCATCATCCGGAAAGTCTTTGATATAAAGTAAAGAACATCAGTGAACTGTACAGCAGTGCAACAAGAAGAGAGATAGAAATGCTTCCCATCATAGACTGAGCTACTGGTTCAATAAGAAACATAATTTACTTAAATGGCCGGTTATATCTTCTTTCTTCTTAATTCGAGCGAACTCGAACTGAGTTGTCTAGTTGACCAATTCGGGATAATGAGAGATAATGACTAAATAGAACCAGACAGGAAAACCTGGAACTTGCTGACAACCTGTAGTATATTCCTCAAGAAGAGGGATGTAGATCGTCTTTATCAGAAAAGGTCGGAAAGGGGCAGAGGTCTCAGGAGCGTAAAAGACTGTGTAATGATGGAGCAAAACTGCTTGCATAAATACTTGCAAGAGAGCAAGGAACCAATGTTGGAAGAGGTTAGGAAGGAGAAGATTATTGATGAAGGGGCGAATAAAGTTACAATTCTAGAAAAGAGAAAAAACAACTTCTATCAAAAACAATTACACAACGTCTTACACTAGTTTCAAAGGCTCACATAGTTGGCATTGGTTAAAAACTGGTGACCTGGAAAAGACTACAGAAGGTACTCTAAAGGCAGCTTAAGAGCAGGCCGTGAGAACCAAGTCAATCAAACATCATATTGACAAGAATAGTACTTTCCCTATGTGTTGACTGAATGGTTCTACATTGGCATTCTTGTGAAGTCCACAACATTGAACATTCAAAAAATTGGTATTTTCACCATCCAGAAAATATAATTGGAAATGAAAAAGTGAAAATACTCTGGGACATGAAAATCCAGACTGATAAGGTTTTGGAACATTCGAAGCCTGACATAATTATTTTTGATAAAGAAAATAGGAAACGTATGATAGTTGATACAGCTTGCCCCTTTGATACCAGAATCTTTTTGCTGTGAGGTGGTATAGGTTCTTTAAAGAGGGGTTACCGATTAATTGTGATGCCTTTGATTTCCTCTTCTACTTCTCCCTCCTCTTCCTAAATCATATTGCTTAGTTGTCATCGGCGTTTATCGCTACAGCTTTACAACATTTAAATCATTTTTGAAGCGAAAGTAAAATATACATCCTAGAATAAATACACTAAAAGTGGTAATAAAACTTTTTTCAAAACTATTTTTATTTTTATAATCATTTTTTCCATTTACTTTAGATACAACGTGTGTGGTCGCTTCGTACCTCTTGCTGGAAAGAAGCCATTATCAGGTTTAGGGCTTGAAGAATGTGTTTTTCCTCCTTCTGTGCCTGTAATAAAAAATGGAATAACCCTGCCTTACGTACAGTGTGAAAACTAATATTGTAAATCGTGACACTTTCAATCACGGCAATTTCACGATCAAACGACTTTAGTGATATGCTTCTTTTGGAGAATGCCACTAATCCAGTTGATCGATTTCATGTATAGTATACTGATACACTTGTAAATCTATTATACTAAAAGAAGAACCAAGAAAAATTAGTTTTTTTCTTCTTTTTTTGAAAATAACTATTCGTGGTTTCATAATCATTGTTTCCATTCACTTTAGATACTACGAGTGTGACCGCTTCGTGCCTGTTGGTGGAAAGAAGCCGTTATCAGCTTTGGGACTACCCTCTGATGTGAAAAAAGTAGATGCTGCTTTTGTTTGGCCTAAGAATAGGAAGATCTACCTTTTCAGTGGTACCAGGTATTGGAGATACAATGTGTACACGAGTAAAATGGATGCTGGTTATCCAAGATATATTACAAAGGCATGGAAAGGTGTGCCAGATAATCTGTCAGCCGCAGTAACAGGACTTGATGGCATAACGTATTTTGTAAAAGGAACCAAATACTATCCACTAAATGATTGGTAAGAAGTGGAAAATTAGAGTTTACTTCATTGAAAATAGCTACATGTTTATCAGTAAAGGTTATTTTGTGTGTTGCGCATAAATAAGTAAGAATTAACTATTCCTACAGAAATGAAAAATTTAGAAAAATAAATCTTTACTAATGGCTAAAGTTAGAAATTAAGCCTTGGTGCCTCTGGCTTAATCAGACGTGGACTTCAAAAAACACAGTTTGAGATCCGTTCAGTCAATATTTCTAATGTCAGAAACAATTTGTACTTCGAGAGAAGATTGAAATGTGGTTTTTTAGCTTATTTTTCCTCTCCAAACGCAGTAACAGTAAGGAAAATTTAAATTTAATTTGAAAATTATGAGTCGAATTTCACAGAATAGTGTACCTTCGGGCAGTGATGTGAGAGGACTGTCTTGATTAAATTAAAAACATCTTACGCTGCTTCACGCAAGGTGTGAGGAATAGTATTTTGAATTTGTTTGCAGTTGTTTAACATTTGTATCTTCTTGACCTTTAAAGCTTGACCTTTAAAACCTGACCTTTAAAACCTGACCTTTAAAGCTTGACTTTGAAAACTTGACCTTAAAAACTTGACCTTAAAAACCTGACCTTTAAAAGGTGAATCTTTGTAAGCGTATGGAAAATAAAGAATAGAGGAAACAGGCAAAAAATAATTTGCGATAGAGTAGCTCGAACCTGTCTTTACTCTTGAATTATATGATCACAAGCTCTACCACAAAGGTATTTGTGAGCCATTATTAATTAAATCATTTTAAACGATACCTTTCACTTAAATAGCCATTACCATGGCCTTATAGGACATCCTACACAACAAAACACATATAGGCCTGAGCTTCTCACAGAACGAGAACTGCCATCTTAAGGCACGATCTTTCGATCTTAGCAACAAGGATGGTAAGAAGGGCTACAATATTATTGAAGGAAGAAAAACTGATTTGCTTAAGGTCGCATCGCTGATAGTAAAGGTGTTGGAACATAAAGTGTTAAAAGGAACAGCCACAGGTTCGAACCCAGTTCGAAACCTTGTAACCCTATGTGTACACATTTTTACTTTTTTTTCTATTTTAATTCCAAACCCTCTCCTTTAATGTTTTTGTATGTTAGGAAAAAGATTAGGAAACCGTATTATCCCCGAATGTGGATTATGCTCTAAATGTATAAATGTTGTATAAATGTCGCGTCATCTGATGGAAATACAAATAGCATTGAATCTTGAATACTGAAAGACCGAAAAAGATCAAAACAGAACTTGAGAATTCTAGCGATAAAAATGCTGTTTGTATTGTGAAGTTGTGAAGTGTTTGTATTGTGAAGTTTTAGAAATGGTTCTATGTCAATTTAAAGAAACACTGACTTTTAAGAACATGTATCGTTACCATAGAAAATCGGTCCGAAATGTAGTAAGCCGAAAATTTTAGTGCCGTTGTGAAATACAGTGGCGGAATATCGACTTTGATCATTATTTTATATCTGTATACAATGTTACAATGTTGTTTTTGTGTATTTTTCGTCTTGCAGGACTGTATCGGTGAAACAAGGTTACCCTAGAGAAATCGGCAACGGATGGCTGATGTGTAAACATACTGCTGATGCATTGGCTGGCACATTTTCTAGGAGAGGTGGGCGACCAGAAGGTGAAGACCCCTAGAATGGATGGATTTCTACTTTCTGTTTTTTACGCCAGAAGGATCACAGAGTTTTCATTTGTCAGGAGTTTGTCAGCTTGTACTTTGGCACTCTTAGCTTACAATAAACAATTTTAAACTCAATTTTTAATACGCGTAGAAAAACGATGATCTCCAATAGACATTGATACAAGGGTATAGCATATTTGATTTAGATCATTAGACAATACCGCCAACAAAATTAGGTAACGAATAGAATTATTGACAGAAGTATGAGCCTTGTATACCTTTTCGTATTTTTCAATCAATGGGCTCTTAGTCTAAAGTAGAACATATAACAAGTTCAACAAGCAAAGACTTGGAAAATGAAAAAAAAACCAGAAACGATACTGGCTTGTTGAACCCCCCCCCCCCAGCCAAACCCAAGACTTCTGCACCTATGTTGAAGCATGTTCATATTTTCGTACCTTAACCAAGGGATAGCTGGTATCATGTAATTAGCCTAAATTCACTAATTAACAAGGTGCAATTGGAGCGCGGTTTTGTCGGTTAATCAATCCTGATATGGCCATATCTAATTAGCCTCTTTTTTTTAAAATGAGGTTAGTTTGATATGGCCACTATTCTGCTCGTATTTGTAGCGTATAATTTATCCTTGTAAATCCAAATCCATTAACGTCTTATAAGTTGAAAAAAATGAAAAATTGTTTTTAATCAAATATAAAAGCAACACATTCTTTGAAGTAGTAAATTTAGTTTTGTGTGAGCCATGGTCAACAAATACGTACGTACCGCTTTGTAATAAATTGGAGTTTCTAGCAAACATCTTTTTTCCATGTCAATTGGATTGTTTACTCTACTGCCTATTACATTGCAATTGTAATAAATCCATCTGTGGTTTCCTTCACTCCCTTTTCCGCGGTTAAGCTTGTGTAGCTGCTGTGCTTTAACTTATAAAGGCAAAACTTTACAGCATTTTTTATGTATTACAAGGTATTTAGAGAGGATTCAATGCTTTAGTACTAAATGTACAACACTTTTATCAATGCAAGCGAACTTTCTCTTCTAATTCTGTCATATTGACCTCTCTGCTAACAATGCTGTACCTCTTTTTGTCCGATTGACCGCAGTACAGATAGTCATTTTTCTTCATGTCACTTCAAATGTATCAAGTATCCCTTGGTTTTCACCATAGTCTCCCGTACCTCGATAAGCAAGATCGCTGTGTTGCAGTGTTGTACCATCACTTCGTAACGTGTCGCAGAAAATCCTGATACTTAACCGCGTTGTCACACGAGGATGGGAACCTTTGTACTGGTATATAAATGACTAACACTCGTTTTCATTTTTGTTTCACGAGTTCTTTCGACTTTCTGCTGGTATATACATGAATAACACGCGTTTTATTTTTGTTTAGCTTACCTTAACTAGGAAAGGAGTGTTCATTATTGGCATGCACGAGGGATATACATTTATTCGGAAAAAACAACTTTTTACATTCCCAGAACAAATCTGAGACGGCACAAGATAATTTGTTTAAAAATATAAAATTTTTTCATTACTTTGGCTTCAATTTCCAAACCTGAACTTTTGCTCAGGGGGTTTGGGTATGCGTTGGAAATCGAATCATCATTCTTTGGGGTCTTAATGGCATATCTGACTACATCCAATAGTGCCAGGAATACCTCAACAGGACCAAGGTATAAAACAACCGTGCCTAGTCACGTCAGTAGCCTGATGATGGGAGAAATCTCTCGAAACGTACCTAAAAAAAAGCTTATGACTTATGACATGATAAAGCTATTAAATCTCTGGGTTCCTCTGAGAAAATAAAGCTCAGAATTTTAAGTCAGTTTCATGGTCTGTTATGCCGCGCTTTACTTGAACGGTTTACGTTTGCAATTTATATCAACACACATTAGCTGGTATACCAAAAAGTGCAGTGAGAAAAATATAAACATGCGTAAATATGGCAGGAAAAATAAATTCCAAAAAAATAAAAACGAACATTCCTCACCTTTGTGTGTTTCCATTAGCGAATGATATTTTCTGGTCACTACCCACAATAAAGCGCATATGGCCAATCAAAGGGCGAAATGCACGTTAGTCTGCTGAGAAAAAGGTCACGATGGATGCCTACTGGGTCACCATTTTCCTCCCAACTAACCATATAAATTCACTTAATGTCATCACGCAAATAAAAAGTAACCAAGTATAGAAAAGTCAATAAATTAAAACGAAAAAGCCTTTTTTGCGAAGGTCCCTATTTCGTCAGAACTGGAAATATGACAATCGGAACCTTCAAAGTAAGTTGTATCAAAGAATGACAGCGTTAAAAGAGGACGATCTCACCTCAAAATTAATAAACGTATTTTTCTGTCCGTCTGTCTGGCTCTCTTCTACCCATCTTACATACCTACTATTTTTGCTTACCAGGGAGATCGAATATAATGATGCTCGCAAAAGAAAGCGTTTTGGTACTACTTGAGGTTAAAACAAGCATCCTTTAAATTCCAACCTGAATTCAGGGGTAGAATAAGCGCAAGTAGCGCACCATTTTGGTTGACTCTCCTTATCCTAGCGATCTGACACATGGCAACTTAAGAATGATAAATATACCGTCCTCCAAATATTCACTTTAAAAGCATTAAATAACTAGTTGTACTTTATCCAAGACATATAGCAATATATCTGGGAAACAACAACAAACCTTATACCACAAGTCAGTTAAAATTTGATCCAAAAACAAGCCCAGTTTTTACCGCGGGTTAAAAATACACAGGAGCACGTTTTTTCAGCAAGAAAATATAAACAAGAATAAAAACATCGACTTCAATGATAGGCTCAATCGTCTACTCATTAAAATGTTTTTCAATAATTATAAATACGAAGTCCAACAAATTCACACCACGGTTATACTGATCAGTTCCAGTCACATTAATATGAAATATCTATGTTTGTAAGTAGCATATCACAAAAAGGTAGATGTTACAAAAATGATCATAAGTGAATCGACATTGGTTTAATCTAAATTCCCAACTATAATTATCTTCGAAGTCACCTGCTTGCAACGTCGTGCACTCATAATTCAATTTTTACATTTAATAACTAGCATACGGCAAAAATATCTCATTATTATCTGCACTACAATTTTCTGCCTTTGGTAACAACGATGGGAAAATACATCTTAATTTGGTTTGACCAGCTAGCTCAACTACCTTTTTGTACATATCAGTTTCTGTATGAGCATACCATTCTTTGACCTGAACATACAAATATATATCTATGCATACAATGGCCAACTTGCACTTTAGTATTTATACAACCATACTGTTACCTATGAATATTGTATAGCCTTGCATAACATTGTCTATCTTTAAACAGAAGTACCTCCCTACTTATAGAAGAGAAATATTCTCAGTTTATTCAGACAGTCACTGTTTCAAGCTAGGGATTCGGAAACAAGGGGCTTCGCCTCATTGGTGTCGCGATATGTGAGAATGATATCTGAAGGCTTAAAGCCATAAGGGAAAAATAAATATGATTTAGAATTCTGTAAATTTGCTACCTAACTACGGCTTACTTCCAACTTCAAGATTCCCCGCCATAATTAATATTTATTGGTCTTTTAAATCAATGGATAAGATGGGAACTGAAAGGTTAAACACAATGTCTAACAAAATCTACAATAATGAGTGCTTATCATCTGCTATAAGTAAATCAATATTCGTACGATTACCAAAGAAACTAATAGTAACCAAGTGTGATGAGTGATGAATATTTGCCCTAATGTGTCATATATTGAAACTGACGCAAAAAATTATGCTATAGATTAGACAAAAATAAATAAAATCAGTACCTTACAGTGTGCATTTATATTTGGCAAAGGTACACATCAGGCTCTTGAACTGCTTAATCACGTGTGAATGTAAAAATACTGTGAAATGAACCAATATGTCTATGCCTGTTTCATTTAATATCAAACGGCTTCTGATAAAGTAAATCAAGGAAGGTTAATCCAGTGTTTACAAGACATCTTAACGGTAAGAACATCACGTAAGTAATGAAATTTTACTGGTTTCAGGAAGTAAATATGCAAGTCCAGTAGAGGAGGCTGATAAAATCATAATTAAACGAGGAGTTCGTCAAGGCTCTGTATTTTTACCACATCTCTTTAACTTTTACACGGTAATAACATTCATAAGCACTGAAGATCTCCAAAGAACAATTTAAAGTGCGGTGATGACAGTTAAACTAGCTGACAGAAAGTACTTTTACTTCATCGAATGAATGAAGCAGAAAAAAAATCAGTATTAATTTTAGGTCAAAGATACAGCAAGGAAACAGATTTGGCTATATGTGACTTGACTACAGAAGATGGAAAACGTGAAGATAAGAAAGAAGGATGAATAGAAATTGCTAAAACAGCATTCAAAGAAATGGACAAAGTACTAACATCAAAACATTTATTTTCAGATGCAAGAAAAAGCCTTTCACGACTCTGTATACTATCAATACTAAAGAATGGAGCTGTAACAAGGGTGATGACAGCCAAAATGGGCAAACGGTTACCATCCTTCGAATTCTGATGATTTAGAAAAACCATTAAAACTTCATGGTCAAAAATGGCCAGCAATAAAGAATGGCTGCCATGAATTAACACAATAAAATCAAGAAAACTGAGGTATTTTGAGAACATAAGAAGGATAAATTCATTACAGTGAACACTGCCAAGTAAAGAAAACATAAAGTGAGACAAAGAAAAACTAAAAAAAAACACAATACAANATGAATACAAATATAATAGTGAAAAAAATAAGTTGTAAAGGTGAGTAAAACATAGAGAGAAAAAATAGAGAGAAAGAGAGAGAGAGAGAGAGAGAGAGAGAGAGAGAGAGAGAGAGAGAGAGAGAGAGAGAGAGAGAGAGAGACAGACAGAGAAAATTAACTTAACATTGGTTAACATTCTTCCTTAGTCGTGATTCAGTGGTTCAAATACTCAACAGGTTTCTTTTGTTTTGGGTGACGCAGTAATCCTAACAATAATAAAGAACGTTTTATCTCTGTTCCTATCATTGACCGTCAAAGACTTTCTAAATATTAAGGGTACTAAGAAACACAAGGTAGTCAAAAGGCTGTCTGTCCAAAATCAGAGTGGGTACTATTTCAGCAGTTAAAATACATTAAAATAAAAGAAATGTGTTATAACATGGCATTTCTGTAGCAAGCACAATTATAGGCTATACCTTATTTAATCTAAAATCAATGTAAAGTCTAACTCAACTTCTCCCTGTGAAAAAACAGCATTGGTTTCACTGTACACCCATAATTATATTGAGCTACCATAAAATTGTCTTCATGCTTTTTCTCCCAATTCACCGCTTAGTTTTACTTTCTTTGAATTCTCCATCTCTTTTACATTTTCAGTCTTCTCGTGATTTTTTTTCATTTCTTGGTGCTTTGTGTAAGTATACGCTGCAGAACCTCCTAATACAAGCATATTGCACACCCACCATAATGCTGTCTTCATCTCCTGGAAATGAACCACTGCTATGATTGTTTGTGCACAAGCTTTTGCTGTCCCACTAATGTTGTGTGTTAAAGGGCTGGTCACTTTAATTTGCAGACCTGTAATATAACCAATAGCTATTCCAAAGACTCCACTAACTGTCATCATGACCCAAAAGTACATGCTTTTTAGCATAGGGAAACCCATTATGATATTGTGCTCAGCCATAAAAAAAATCAGAGGTGGAAACAATACCATAGCATTCAAATTATTGTATAATTGTAAACGCCAGATATTCCCATCCACTACTGGCATCATTTTCTTAGTGTAAATTGCATTGAGACAAACACAGAGGGAACCCATGACACCAAAGAAAACTCCTTTGTAAGACAGTGCTCCATCGCTGCCCTCTTCTCTGATACCAAGTAGGAATCCACTTATTATAATCCCACAGCAACAAATAGCTTTCATTGAGGTGGATTGTCCCAGGAAGATATAAGTAAAAATCTAAAGGGATAAAATGAAAACTCGGTAAATAAAAACTAAAGATATATACATGTCTGAACATATGTATGCCATATAACGTTAACGACATTTAAATTGCAGATTGAAATACAAACTACAAACTACAGAGAATAAGAGAATGCCTTACCTCACGTACAAGGCAACTAAAACATGTTATGTATAAATACATTTATGTTATGTTATATGGCATATATATAGGTATATAGGTATGTCAGATAACATAAACGACAAGGCAATTAAAACATAATTAAGCAAGTAATACAAATTGTTGCGGCAGAATAAATTTAACAAGCTAATTCATAAAAACAACAGCTTTAAACAGATAATTGTGAAAACGTAATAATTAACTATTGAGCGATTAAAGATACTATGGAATATGTTCCTCTCTGTTAACTGAAAGGGGAGCATTCTTCCATTTAACTTCAGTTGAAACAGCTGATCCACAAAATTCTTTTGATAGTCTTAGTTCCTACAGTCTTAGTTTCCTCTTGTGTTCACGTAAATAACTTGCCCTGTTTGTGCATCTTTTTTTTTGTGTGTTTATAGGTCATCTATTACGCGGAATCCGTTAGTTGCAACACCTAACAACTGCAAATTTTCAAACAGCAGTGAGTGGGTTATGCTGTTAAAATCATTTTTGTAATCGACAAAAACAATGTGCAATTTTTTACCAGCAGCTTGGTGTGTGCCGAGACAACATATTTAAGTGGATGGTCCTCCTCTATGGTACCTTTGCCACGTGTGAAAGTAAATAGAAGAATGCTCAACTCAACCTCAGTGACAAAATCGATCATCTTGCATTGAAGAATGTTGAGTACAATGTTACTCGCGTGTCATATCAGAGCCAAAGTACGGTAAATGCTCCACATGCCTCTGTTATTATTTTAGTATAGAGCATTGCCGATGGGCGTGATGCAGCTTGGTAGCCATTTACCAGTTTTCCAGATGTGGCAGAGAATTCGTGTAATGTGTTAAGGGTTTAAGGGTCTTCTGCAACTGTTTCGATGCATTTGTTTACCAGTTGATGGAGTCCTGCTGTCTTGTTAGTTTTGAGGGAAGGTATAACCTGCATTTGATCGATGTTGCACAGTAGCCAGTCGTATACGTCCTTCTTGTAGGCCTGTCTGACAGCACTTTTAAGAGCTGGGAAAGCCAGGGTACCTATGACATCGCACTACAGCAGCTGGTTTTGCTTGTTCCAGGTTTCAGGTTGCGAAAAAAGGAGGTTATCAACAATCCAAAAAGAACAAAATCAATATCCCATTTAATACTAAAAAGGTAAAAAATTAAGATATTGAAGAGCAGTACATAATTAACCTCTCTAATACATAACTCAAATAATACAACTAATACACTATGAGGTCTCGTTGATAACAGTAGCTATAGATTTAAATATTAAATATTTTATATTGATGTCGAATAACCTCTTTAAATAACAATAAATCAATAAACAAATAAATAAATTTTAAAATAAATAAATACATACATTTGAAGTATTTGGCAATTACGAAAATTTATAAGGTTTTTTAAGCAGTTACAGATGCAGCATCACACAGTAGTTGAAGATGCTGATGTAGCAGAGAAGAACGATGGATCTCTTCAAGGAAACTCATGGAAGAACGCGAAAGATATTCGAAACCTGACCAGGTTAAAATTCAGGAAGAAATCAATTAGTATTCTGCACTTAAAAATTTTGTAAAGAAAGAAGTAAAATGACGTGTAACATAGACTACGATTGAGGAAAAATGTCTGGTAGCAGAGAAAACCATGAATAGAGAAATGACAGTAGGCCTTTATTTAGGACAGTGAGAAACTTCATTAACATTGGAACACTTAAATAAATGTTTCTAAACATTTAAATAAATGCTCCGACAAAACGACAGGCGACTACAAATGACAGATGAAGAGCATTCTAAGAGACGGGTAGAACATTTTAATGAAGTCTTAAACCAATCATGCCCGTCAACAACAACATACCGTAGTTCCCTTAAAGAGTCCTAAAGATGATACAGATTATAATGGATAATATCAGTAGACAACTGCTACGTCAAGCAATCGGAGCACAAACAAACAACATAGTTCATGGAAAACTCTTAAAACGGGGTCGTAATGTCATCATCGACAAATTAACTGAAGTGAGAATTGTTATGAAGAAACTGCGAATGGGGGATGGTCAAAAGGAGCCAAGACTTTGGCATTTAAGAATGGAATATTCAGTGATTGTGACAATTTGAGAGAAACCACTCTCTTGGTACTGATACGTAAAGTCCATTTCCGGATCTTATTAAAAAGATTACAGGAAGAAATCAGCAACAAGCTGCAGTGTAATCAAGCAGATTTCAACAAAGGGCGATTATGCAAAGGGCAAATATTATACACACAAACAAATAATATTAAACAAACTTCAGAATTCAACTGAATTTTATCTTTAACAACACGTTTTTTCAAAACATCAATTGATACTGTTAAGCGTCCATCACTATGAAAAATACTCAAAACTTATGTATTTCTGTAATAATACATTGTCATTTCCGGTTTTTTATCAATATTCAAACTGTTTGCAGAATTCAATGTTTAAAATAGGTGTTCCTGTTTCATTGTAAAATTTCAATTTAGTTTTACGCCATCTCTCCTTACATTAATCTAGAAATTTCATATTGATTTCAATAGGGTTTTTTTCTCTCATTCTGGCTTGTTTTGATCTAAATTTCTTGGCACTGACTTCATTAATTGTGGGTGTATTACATTCCTTGTGGCCCATACATGGAAAAACAAAAAAGTACTTATCAAGCCTTGCTTTATAGAAAACTTATATGAGCTGTGGGTTACTCTCTCCAACATCCAAAGAAAAATCCTGATATGATTCATTTAATTAGCTTTTCAATTAGAGATTTCCCATGCAGCAATTCTTCTTGCCCCCTTCCCTCAACCAGTCTAATGTCCACACTTCACTTGTTATTAAATACATGACGTACAAATTACTTACCACGTTAAATACTGTGGTCAGTGCTCTTGCAACGTTGTAGAATGCCACTCCAAGGTATTTCAAGCAAAGGTTATTGAAAGTGATCATACCAACAAAGATTACAGACAATGGTAATATCTGAAATACAAAATATATGCTAGTAACAATAAGAACAATAAAATGGGGTATATAATGTCAGTAAAGAAATACAAAACACTGCAAAACGTTGTATAAACTTTAATAACACAAATTCTTTTTGAAATTTCTTATTAAATACTCTAGGTCTGGAATAAGCTATACACCACTAATTTTTCTTATGGAGTAAGTTCCGTGAACTATTGCCATTGCTAACCAGTAGAGTTCTATCTTTTCCAACCAAAGGCAGAGTCTACCAGGCATGTGTGCAGAGTGTTATGATGTATGGCAGCAAAACATGGCCAGTGAAAGCTGAAGATTTGAGTTGCATGGAAAGAAAAGACATGAGAATGATTTGGTGGATAAACAGGCTAAGCTCCATGGATCTCAGGAAAAGATTAAAGTTTGATAGCATCAGTGAGTGCATGCAGAAAAGACAGCTTCATGGTTTGCAAAACTTGGAAGTACCAAAAAGTCTTTTTATTACAATGGGGCAGTAGTTTAGAATGACTTACCATTAGATATCAGAACAGAATCTAACTATGGTTCTTTCTGTAAAAAGTTGGACCTATTTCTGAATTCCTAAATCTGTCTAAGAAACTTTACACCCAATTGCCTAGTTTTTCAAATGTCTCACCTTTTCAGATGTTCATAATTTTCCTAGACACATTTTGACAAATTTTGGTTTGCTTAACTTTTAGCCACTGATTTTAAAAACTTGTATTTATTTATAAATAAATAGCCTTTCTTTCTTATTTTTAATTGTATTATACTTTTTTTTTTTTTTAATGCAAGACTTATCTGAAAAACAGTTATGTAAACTGATATAATGCACCTGTTGAAATATTATCAAACAATAATAATAATAATAATAATAAAAATAAAAATAAATAATAATAATAATAATAATAATAATTTGTCCTGGGTATTGACATTAAACTGCATCCGGTTGTGGAGTTTCGACGTGGGCGAATGAGGTTACCCTTTCCCACAACTACCTCCAGGTCACCCTTAGACAAGGTGTAGCACCTGTTAGCCTACCCCGAG
>RDPX01000087.1:669344-686185 GCA_003991215.1 Morbakka virulenta
AGCGTGAACAATGGGTGCTCTTAAATCGATTACGATCTGGATATGGACGATATGCCGATTTCATGCATAGAATTGGTCTAAGGGACAATCCATTTTGTCGTTGTGGTGAAATTCAATCCCATCAACACGTATTGATTTGCCAACTGATAGGTATTCGAGGTGATATCAAAACTGTTGATGAGGACTTCCGTTTGTGGCTCAATGACAATGTCTTAGATATTTAGCATTTTTTTTTTGTTGATCATACGCATATATATATAGAGAAATGGTAGCGATGAACCTTATGAGAAGCACAGTTAGGACTGAACCATGTAAAAGAATGAGGTTTCAGTTTGTAACTATGATCAGGCACAAATATTTCAATATCAAACTGTACGTATTCTGTGAATTCAGTTGAGCACCATAAACTGATTTGCTTTGGTGAATTTCAAAGCATATTACAAAAAAATTTGACAAAATTCATCCCAATTAGCCTGGCTAAACTTAAAACCCTTATGATGACATGGCTTGTCAACCAGATTTAAAACAATTACTTTTACCTTAACAGTGGCAACAACATGATCAGAAAATCCAAAAGCAGGAAAAAATAAAACTGTACAATTCTTAGGAACAGAAGTCAAAAATGGATCTAAAAGTCACCTTTCTCCTGGGTCTGAATCAGGACATTCTTTGAGAAAATCAATAAGACAATGGGCAAGAAGGAGGCTCCAAGTAACCTCTCCCGGTGTGCCAGTTCTATTAGACTGAGTCAGCTACATTATATGATAAACATTAAAGTCAGCAAAGACATAGATCATAGTAGTGTGATGCTTGCTAAAAGCCTTATCAATGGAGTTTAATACTATTTCAATGACTGAGCAAGAATCAGATGAAAAAAATGCAAAGCAAGAAAATTAAATACAAAGTGGCCTGTAGATTATTCTTTAGATTATCTATCGATAATTTACATTGTGCTCGTGCTACATAATATCCCGAACCCTGAGCTACATTTTCTGTTTTCATAAATACCAGTGGAAAACACAGGTGTTTGGACACAATACCAGCCCCAACGATTGATTGGGCCATTATGTGGTCTGTAAATAGAATTACTTATTTTAATTCCAGTGGTATTTCTTTCTGTAATACGGCCACAAGAAAATTTGCACTGGAATGGTCTATTCATTCAATGTATTAAATACCACTGCTAAAATTTTTAGTTTATCACCCGGTCGAGCTATAACGGGATGTGTGGTATTTTTTCATGTTGAGTACTTAAGTAGTGACGACAACCCATACCGTACACTGCACACTTGGGGAAAAATGCTTTCACAAAGTTACACCCTCTTTACCTGCACCTGTAGCTCTTGTTTTTAAAGGTAACAATAGAGAAAAGTATTTAGCGCGTAGCTGCTCTGCTAAGGAATGTACCTACGGCTTTTGTTAAAACAAATGTTGAAATAAATCTGGGCAGCTCACTGGGAGTAATTTGGTTAAGTCTCCATAGACAAAGCACGTGCAAGGCTCATCTTTAGATTGAAGTTCTTTTAGTTTAATAGCTAGAAGACCTTGTCCATCATAGATATCAAGCCCATGAAGATGAATTGTAGAATCTAGTCGAAATATAGGTAAATAGCCGTTTCATGAAGATACCTATTATTACTTCTTCTCACAAAGTGGAAGAATATGAGGTGATTTTGAAGGACGGAAAGCTTTCACAAAAGAAAAACTGGAACGAAGACCTTTGACATTACTGAAGGTTAAGGGGAGAGTATTTTATTAAGATAATAAGTTATTCTGGGTCTGTGTAGCAAAAACTACCAAATCTTGAGTCTGCACTCTCAGATATGGAGTCAGTTTTGGGCCCGGAGGCTACAAACCGGAGGCTACGGTTTGTAGCCTCCAACCGTAATGTTATTTCAAGGCCATACAAATTGAGTCTCATGCTGGTTCAATAACTGAGAAAAAATAATAAGGCGGAGATCGATACAAGAAAACTAGGCAGCAAGTGGCCTGTAGAAGAGACAATTTAAAGTACATGAATACCTTATTTTTACATTCAAGTTCTTTTACTATTTCGGACCTCTGGGATTACTGAAAGCTGATGAGAGGTTTTTGTTATCTTTTTTTAGTGAGGAGCCGTGAATTAAAGTTTATGAATATAGTCTGTTAATCCAATCAGATCCCACAGTATTTTGGGTCCTTGCAATGCCAAACCATATTTCTTCAAAACGGTTTTTGGGTAAATACAAAGATTACCGAAAAAAGAAAGTCAGAATTGTTTTATGGTTTGTTTGCGACAGAAGAAAAATAGGATATTTTCCTACTCATTTATAAACACAACTGATTCTTTTACAAAAATATACCTAACAAATACATAATAGCACTCCATCGTTGATGTTTGCTCCATCGTGAATGTTCGCAATGTCACAACGCACGCTTGAATGACCTTTGCAATGTCACATTTTCCCCCTAACAAAAGAAAAAGAAACAAAAAAAGAGTGTCATGTTCTTAAAATTATGCCCTGACACCACTCGTTGACTTTTATACGTTATCTCGTTAAGAGTCCAAATATTCTTTACTATTTTCCCCATTCATATACGTGTTTTCTGTTGTGTTTTTGGTATTCATTTCTGATGATCTGTTCTTGTTTTCTAGTTGTTGCTACACTTCGCTTCCCTTGTGAGGCTGTGGTCATTGGAGTTATTGCGCTCGATTTGATGGCTGTTACCGTCATCTTTTTCCTCGTCAAATATATCTTTCAGTGATGGTTGTGGTTTTGCGTCTTCTGGTACTCCGATGAAGTGTGATACGTTAAGGGTGATTCGATGCTTGTTCAACGTACCTTCGGCAGTCAATAGAGTTCCTTTTATTTTCGTTAAGGTGTAGGGGTGTTGCTTGAATTTGGTCGTCAGTTTATTTTCCTTTTTCTGTAAAACAAGAACTTTATCACCGACATTCAATGCCCTTTCTCTACAGTGTCTGTTTACATAATGTCTTTATTTTTCTTTTGCTCGTCGATCGTTTTCTTCGATTTTTCCGTGTCCTCTTTCGTCAACCTTTTCGCTGAATGATGGAATTGTGTAGCGAATCTTAATCAACGGGGTCCATGTTGTGGGGGATTTTCAAGTGTTGGAAAGTTTTTTCACATTCCTCATCCCATTTGAAGTGGGGATTTTTGTGTGTTAACAGTAGAAGTGGATACGTCACCGTCCTGAATTCTTTAATAAAGCGTTTCAGATATTTCATAAGTTCCAAGAAACTTTTTACTCCTCTGGAATCTCTTGGTTGTTCTACGTGTTTTAAACCGTTTATCTTTGTCGTTGTCGTGCGTATTCCGTCCTTGAAAGAGACGCAACTAGAGTGTTCGATTGTGGGACTGTCGAATTTACATTTCTCGAGGTTCAGCGCGAGTCCCTTTTATTTAAGACGCGGTAAATTAGATTATAATGCATTATCGTGTTTTTCAATGCTGTCCCCGGTAATTAGGATATCGTTTATACAATGTTTATAACGGAAACGATGTCTGACAATATTGTTTGTTGTCGTCAAAATCAACTGGTGTTTTATTTCTTGCTCAATTCGCTCGCGAAAACCACATTTTTTTGCTTGCTCATTTACTCGAATGTAAAATTGACGTATGGATTCATCTTCTTGCGGTTCGATCTGTCAAGGTTGAAACATTTCAAATACAAAGTTTTCACACGGATTAAAATGATCATCTGGTAATTTAACGGTGTCAAATCGCGTCTTTTCCTAATGTGAGAAGGCTATCATGAAGGTCACATGCCTCTTCTCCAATAGTTCAACAGTAAAGCCAAGTTCTGTTTCTCGTCTGTAACATTAAGCCCGACATATAAGTTTAAAAAATCTTTCTTGCATTTTGTCTATCGTGGACCAATGGTCACAAAAAATGACAAATAATAAGGAGATAGTTTTGGATAAAAAAATAATTCGCTGATTTCAATCATACCCAAATAACCGCATTTTCCCAGAGAGTAACAAGAAGGACCAACGATTTCAAGGTAACTTAGGACCAGAATGAGTTGCCTTGATTGTATCAACGAATGATCTATATTTGTATCATTTCCGTTTCATATTGGTTTCAAGATTTGGTTGGAACCCTCATGTAAATCAATCGAACTCCCAGACATTCGAAGAAGTAAAAGCTGTATCACTATACAAACGTGGGAAAGACGAATCACATATCCTGCATAAAATTATGCATAACCCACCTGCAGCTGTGCAATTAAAATCAAGAAACCCTTTGGCACAACGTACACATGCTCTCCTCGAAGGGATGGATAAGAACATAACACGGCAAAACTGGGCCCAGGCACGCTGGATCGACAGATGGAATAACGTGACACACCAGCTACGTCAATTCATACCCATCCCAACATCAAAGCCTCAAGGTCTTAAACGAAGAAACTTGGTCCCACTCAATCGCTTCCGCTCGGGCTTTGGCCGTTACCCCTTCTTTATGCATGATATCGGTCTCAGCAATAACCCTTACTGTGTTTGTGGCGATGTACACTCGCCACCTCCTCAAGACTTTCTTGGATGCCCCGTGATAGGGAGACATCACAAGAGTTGATGAAGAATTCTGTAACTGGCTTGACAATAATATCCTTGATATACAGTTTCTCTATCTTGATACGCATATATATATACATAAAATGAAATATAGCTCCTACGCTATATCTGATTATATATGATAGCTCCTACGTTTTAATGTGGTAAAACACTGTTGCTGATGACATTTCATATTCATTTGTTAATATATATATATATATATATATATATATATATTGTAAATCCACCAAGAAACTTTGCTTACCATTGACTACGGTAAACAAATTATAACAAAGGTATTACCGGTAGTGATACAAGGAGAAGAAAATTCTAAGAGATATTTGTAGCAGGAGAACCTCTTCTTCATGATTTGTGGATGTCTGCAGGCAACTGGGAAGCTGAGATGCAGTGCGAAGGATGACGTTCTTGGTTTGTTTTACTGCCATATACCAACACCAAGCGGAGTTTCTTGTATTTGCAAAACAAACAATCAGGAGATTTCCCAGAATTCCATTTCCTGAGAATTTTCCATTTCCAAGCTAAGTATTTTATAGTGAAGTTGAAAATGCATTTAGACATATTGTTCTGCACTGAGGACCATAGAAGTTTAGACATTGGCAAAGAAGGACCGAAGATCAGCAAAAAAAATGCGCACAATATAATTTGTTTGGGTTGTTGATATTGGTTTTGGCAACTTCTTACTGTACATGCATATGGAAGTATTTTTCTGTACAGGTTCTGTGTTTTTACAGTTTCTCATTTCAACATTCAGCATCTGGTACAAATTTCGTTGGCCGTATCTCTGACCAGGGTGGAGCGATATACTCCCCGACACTGGACTTAGCTACTGGTCGCGCAGCATCCACTCCGCGACGTGGACGTGCCAGGCAAGAGTTGCCAAAATGTAGACCAGAGAAGGTGCTTTTAGTGGCCCAGCTATCTATCTGTGATACTTACTTACTTACTTATCCTCTGTGTTCTGCTTCTTTGGTAGTCTAGGACATCCCATAGATGCAACCAGACCTTCGTTGAAACGTTTCCAGTTCTTCTTCTCTCTTGATTTTTCCCTTAGGCTCTGGAGCTGTTTTCTGGCACGGAGTTGCCCAAGTCCGGAGTTTTTGATGTTTTCACGGATGGTACTGAGAAGATTTGTAGAGTGGCGTCCTATTCTGGCTTTATCATTGTTGCTCCTGATATGGCGAATTCAAGGGCTTTCTGGGTGGGGTGTTGATGTCCATGCGTAGGACATGACCTAGCATAGACCATCTTTGCTTTGCTACTAGTGTAGATATAGGATCCGTTTAGCAGATTTTATGCAGTTTTTTATTACTGATAACGCTTTTGGGCCATAGGTGACCTGTTATCGTTCGCAAGTGTTTACGGTGGCAGATATCTATTTTATTCATCATAGCTTTGTTGGTAGCCCAGCTGTCGCAATAATATAGCATGATGGAGAGGCAGTACGCGTTATAAAGTTTGAGTCTGGCTTTGAGCGGAATCTTATTGCGGCGAGACCAGATTTTTGATAGTAATTTAAATGCTATGTTGCCTTGGATGCATCTGGTNCCTCAACATCAAAACAGTTCTGTTTTGTTAGGCTACTGCTATCCTCTCCACTCTTTTCGCTTTTCTTTCTAATATTTTCTTCACCACTTTGTGATTTCTTCCTCTCTTGCAATTTTCTTCTCGATTTCTTTAGCTTCGTTGTCAATGTCCTCCAGTGATTTTGCATGTGTCAGCAAATCTTTTAAACTCAATGCTGGGTTCTTAAATGAGTGGCGCCTCAGTTTATTGTTTGTTGTCATCAAAATCAACTGGTGTTTTATTTCTTGCTCAATTCGCTCGCGAAAACCACATTTTTTTGCTTGCTCATTTACTCGAATGTAAAATTGACGTATGGATTCATCTTCTTGCGGTTTGATCTGTCAAGGTTGAAACATTTCAAATACAAAGTTTTCACACGGATTAAAATGATCATCTGGTAATTTAACGGTGTCAAATTGCGTCTTTTCCTAATGTGAGAAGGCTATCATGAAGGTCACATGCCTCTTCTCCAATAGTTCAACAGTAAAGCCAAGTTCTGTTTCTCGTCTGTAACATTAAGCCCGACATATAAGTTTAAAAAATCTTTCTTGCATTTTGTCTATCGTGGACCAATGGTCACAAAAAATGACAAATAATAAGGAGATAGTTTTGGATAAAAAAATAATTCGCTGATTTCAATCATACCCAAATAACCGCATTTTCCCAGAGAGTAACAAGAAGGACCAACGATTTCAATGTAACTTAGGACCAGAATGAGTTGCCTTGATTGTATCAACGAATGATCTATATTTGTATCATTTCCGTTTCATATTGGTTTCAAGATTTGGTTGGAACCCTCATGTAAATCAATCGAACTCCCAGACATTCGAAGAAGTAAAAGCTGTATCACTATACAAACGTGGGAAAGACGAATCACATATCCTGCATAAAATTATGCATAACCCACCTGCAGCTGTGCAATTAAAATCAAAAAACCCTTTGGCACAACGTACACATGCTCTCCTCGAAGGGATGGATAAGAACATAACACGGCAAAACTGGGCCCAGGCACGCTGGATCGACAGATGGAATAACGTGACACACCAGCTACGTCAATTCATACCCATCCCAACATCAAAGCCTCAAGGTCTTAAACGAAGAAACTTGGTCCCACTCAATCGCTTCCGCTCGGGCTTTGGCCGTTACCCCTTCTTTATGCATGATATCGGTCTCAGCAATAACCCTTACTGTGTTTGTGGCGATCTACACTCGCCACCTCCTCAAGACTTTCTTGGATGCCCCGTGATAGGGAGACATCACAAGAGTTGATGAAGAATTCTGTAACTGGCTTGACAATAATATCCTTGATATACAGTTTCTCTATCTTGATACGCATATATATATACATAAAATGAAATATAGCTCCTACGCTATATCTGATTATATATGATAGCTCCTACGTTTTAATGTGGTAAAACACTGTTGCTGATGACATTTCATATTCATTTGTTTGTATATATATATATATATATTGTAAATCCACCAAGAAACTTTGCTTACCATTGACTACGGTAAACAAATTATAACAAAGGTATTACCGGTAGTGATACAAGGAGAAGAAAATTCTAAGAGATATTTGTAGCAGGAGAACCTCTTCTTCATGATTTGTGGATGTCTGCAGGCAACTGGGAAGCTGAGATGCAGTGCGAAGGATGACGTTCTTGGTTTGTTTTACTGCCATATACCAACACCAAGCGGAGTTTCTTGTATTTGCAAAACAAACAATCAGGAGATTTCCCAGAATTCCATTTCCTGAGAATTTTCCATTTCCAAGCTAAGTATTTTATAGTGAAGTTGAAAATGCATTTAGACATATTGTTCTGCACTGAGGACCATAGAAGTTTAGACATTGGCAAAGAAGGACCGAAGATCAGCAAAAAAAATGCGCACAATATAATTTGTTTGGGTTGTTGATATTGGTTTTGGCAACTTCTTACTGTACATGCATATGGAAGTATTTTTCTGTACAGGTTCTGTGTTTTTACAGTTTCTCATTTCAACATTCAGCATCTGGTACAAATTTCGTTGGCCGTATCTCTGACCAGGGTGGAGCGATATACTCCCCGACACTGGACTTAGCTACTGGTCGCGCAGCATCCACTCCGCGACGTGGACGTGCCAGGCAAGAGTTGCCAAAATGTAGACCAGAGAAGGTGCTTTTAGTGGCCCAGCTATCTATCTGTGATACTTACTTACTTACTTATCCTCTGTGTTCTGCTTCTTTGGTAGTCGAGGACATCCCATAGATGCAACCAGACCTTCGTTGAAACGTTTCCAGTTCTTCTTCTCTCTTGATTTTTCCCTTAGGCTCTGGAGCTGTTTTCTGGTACGGAGTTGCCCAAGTCCGGAGTTTTTGATGTCTTCACGGATGTTGCTGAGAAGATTTGTAGAGTGGCGTCCTATTCTGGCTTTATCATTGTTGCTCCTGATATGGCGAATTCAAGGGCTTTCTGGGTGGGTTGTTGATGTCCATGCGTAGGACATGATCTAGCGCGTTATCAGTAATAAAAAACTGTATAAAATCTCCCAAACGGATCCTATATCTACACTAGTAGCAAAGCAAAGATGGTCTATGCCATAGGTGACCTGTTATCGTTCGCAAGTGTTTACGGTGGCATATATCTATTTTATTCATCATAGCTTTGTTGGTAGCCCAACTGTCGCAATTATATAGCATGATGGAGAGGCAGTACGCGTTATAAAGTTTGAGTCTGGTTTTGAGCGGAATTTTATTGCGGCGAGACCAGATTTTTGATAATAATTTAAATGCTATGTTGCCTTGGATGCATCTGGCAGAGATGTCTGCTGAACTACATAGCAGGGACCCTAACGTTTTACACTTACGCCAGTTTTCGCAGCCTCGGATAGGTGTTCCTTCTGGATCAGTTTCAGATATTTCGGCAAGATATATGTGTGTAAACTCAGTTTTACTTTCGTTCATAAATAGATTTTCTTCTTTAAGTTTTTCTGCAGCAATTTTTTGTAATTTTTCCAGAGGTTCTTTTTCTTCATCTAAAAAGTCGATATCGTCTGCATATTCCATTTCCAGTGGCATACCAAGGCAAGAAACGAGAGGATTTGGTCTGATGGAGTTATTTCTTATTTTTCTTAGAGCGTGTGAGAGATAACATGTGAATAATACTGGTGATAAACCATCTCCTTGAGGTGATCCTATGGAGGTTTCAAATGAATCGGAGAGTGCGTTTTTTATTCGAACACGAAGAGATGTTCCTGATAGTAGTATACGCACAAGTCTTAGTTCGTCTTCATTGCATCCTGCGTGTATAAGAATCTCGAGTATACGTTTGCGTTTGATGGTATCAAAGGCTTTTGACATATCGATACCCATCTTGTGGAAGTCCCATTTTCTAGCAAGAACGACGGATGTTAACATGCGTTGTGCCCAGACGATGTCGGCACAGCTTCTACCTCTTTTGAATCCGCTTTGATGTAATCCTGTATATTTGTCTACTTTATCCCTTATTCTATTCAGAGTAATGGTGGATAAAATTTTTCTTGTGCTGTTCAGTAGTGTGATCGGACGGAGGTTTGCAGGGGGGCCTTGAGGTTTTTTTGGCTTTGGTATGGTTATCAAGATGCCTTCCTTTAGCGAATCAATCGGTGTATGTTGAGCAAAGGCTGAGTTGAATATATTGGCAAGTGGGGCGGCAACGACTTCTTTACCGTACTTAAATAGCTCATTGTTCATGTCATCGGGACCGGCTGCTCTATCATTCTGGAGGTATTTGATGGCAATATCTATTTCTGCTACAGTGATCGGTTTATTGAGTGGTCTTGGATTTCCCTCAAATGGTTCTAGTGGGATGTCAGTATCATCAGTGAATTGTCGTTGAAACCATTCTTTTATTATTTGTGCTTTGTTTGTATCTGAGCCCATGAAGTTGCCTTCTTCATTCTGGACGATGATGGCTGGTGTCGGTTTCATGGTACGAAGTTTCTTTGCGGCTTTGAACATTCTACGACTGTCATCAGTAGATGCGATTTCATCTGCCAGGCTGTCTGCTTCTTCTATGGCAATGTTTTTCAGTCGTTTGTTGATTTGGCGCAAGATATCGTTGCGTTTCTTGCGGAGCTCAGTGGTATCTCTACTAACACCTTTTTGGTAAATTTTTAGGCGGAGCGATTTTTGTTGTTCCGATAATTCAACAACAGTCGGATCGAGTGTTTTAGATTTTTTGCTGTATTTGACAGTGCCAGCTGCTTCTTTTGCAGAGGTTTTTATACATGTGAGCAGATTTGAGAGAGCTTTGTTGGGATTGGGATCTGTAGTTTGTTGATCCAAATTAATTTGCAAGAGCCTTTGGTAATTGTATTTGATATCGGTGTTTCTGCGTATGTTTTCTATGTTGATTTTTTCATTGGCGGGTTTCTTTGGTCGTTGCTTATGGACCAGATGAAGTTGATTGATTCTTATCCTGGAAACTACTAGTTTGTGATCCGAATTGGTATCTGTACCTCCGTATGATCGAGAATTTTGTATGATTGCGGTTGCTGACTTTTGGCATAGGATATAATCAATTTGATTGAAGACCGGTTTAGTGGCTTTAGAGCCTGCCTCACGGTTTTTATCAGCGATGTGGCATATCCAAGTGGTTCTGTGCCTACTGGGATGTTTAAAGGCTGTGTTGGTAGCAAATAGCTCATTGTTTGTGAGAAAATTTACGAGAGCTTCTCCATTTGTGTTACGTTTGCCTATACTGTATGATCCCATACAGGTTTGTAAACCAGCAGTGATATCATTCGGTGTTAACTTTCCTAGCTTGGAATTGAAATCACCACAAACGAATAGTTTCCATCTCGATGGTATCTTGATGGCTGATGTTAATTCCAAGTAGAATTTTTCGAGCATAGCCGGTGATGCTGATGCACGTTCGCTAGTTGGACCGTATACGTTTACTACTCTTGTTTTGAGAGGAGTACCTTTCCGAGTGGGTATGCTAATATCTAGAAAGCATACTCTGTCGCTTATGTATTTGTATTCATACCCACAGCTCGATAGTCTGGGGCCTATTATAAAGCCCATGCCGCGAAAAGTGGCTTCTTTTTGTTCCAAAAGGATGATTTTATATCCTGCTGGTGTGGATTTTTCAAAATGTTCTTTTGTTTTTGTTTCTTGTATGCAGAGGATGTCAATGTTGTATTGGTTGCAATCTTTAATTAGTTACTCTTGTTTAGCGTAAGCGGTGAGGCCTCGAACATTCCATGTGCCAATACCAAATTCCCATTGTTTTGGTTGTTTTCTTGGATGGTGAACTGTAGATTTTGTTTCACGAGGGGTAGATACTTTTGCAGTAGGCCGAGGGTTTATCCTTTTACCACCCATAGCAAATGCGATGATCAGTTCGCAATCCTGATAGCAATTGGTTTCACAGTGTAACTGCTACTCACAGGAGAGACCACGAGAAGGTTGCCATCTTCCTCTCCCTCTATCTGTGATACCGATGGAGAAAGAAGAACACTCATAGTTCCGCGTTTTGTTCTCAAGTCACTCTCACTTATCGTTGGTATAACCCCTTATCTCAGCTAACACATTCAGAAAAGCCCTCCTTCTCCCACAATATGTGAAAATCCTTCCCCTCTCCACCACAGAGCTGAGCAGTGACAACTTGAAACATTCTCAGCCTCCAAGAAAAAAATGCCATGACAATTGCCTCACTACGACAGTGAGGCAAAAATAAAAAATGGTGTTTTTCTGATCTGTGATCGTGAAGTAAAAATTGTGAAGAAAAAGTTGAATGATAGCAGAGATTGCTTTTTTTTCGAAGATGTCAAAAATGACGAAGCTACAGGAATGGCTATTCGGAATTTTCGTTTTTGGTTGTCTCTATATCACAGCATCACTGCAACTACTGCCAATCAAGTTATCTCCACAAGCGTTAGAAGTCATTCATCTGGTGAGAATCAATCTCTGGGATATATATTTTATGGGTCCAAATTAATTTTATTTGATTGCAGTGCTGTCCGAGATTTCATATGTTTTTTTGAATTTCAGTTATCAGAGCACTTATTGAGCTATGGTTGATCAAAGTAAAATCCTGTTTATTGATGACTTTTCGTTAAATTTTGATTTGTTAGGTCTGCTCCTAATTTTTTAAAGAAACCTGTGCTATGAGGAACTTGAATATTGTAATGAAATTCAAAAATATAACATTTAATAGTATTTAAAAACATTTTTATGTTGTATTGTTTTTCTGTCTCGTATGTAATCCTAGGAATATGAAATTCTTTTAAATGCTATTAAATCTTATTATTTCCACTTTATTGCAAAATATATGATCCTAGTAGCACAAGAATACAATTTAATGAAAAAATCGAGCGAGTAGATAACTAACTAGGAGAAACTGGTGCCCCTAACACATTACTGTAAGTCAGAGGTTTCTGTTAGTTTAAGTTTTGTTAAGGTAATCTGATGAGAAATGTGAGAGGTTAGTGAAAGAGATATCAGAATACTATACAAATTTTAGTTGATACAGTACTTATTTTACTAGATAACATAATAAAATTTACACTTCAGTTATTAAGGTACTGATTATGATATTTATGGTATGTAGTTGGGTACTTGTTTATTCTTACTTCATCATGTATTACTTTATTGTTGAAACTGTAGATATGCTTAATTAGAGTCAGAAATTCTTTTGTGCCTGCCACATATTGTTTTGGAGGGTGTTGTCGTTCTGTTCTTCCCAACTTCTGTCCTTCTATTACTAAAGCCTGTACCTTTGGACATCTTTTTCTTGTTTCTTCTTGATTACACACAGAAAAAGCATTTCTGCTAAGGTGTGCTTTTTATTCTTCATTAAAGTTCTTCTGCCATTGCTCATTGCTATTATTTCTATAACCACTTTCAATATGATGGAACAGCTAAATCATATTTCTTTATAGATTGGGTAGCAATGCGTGTGAAAGGGTGATTTCTCATGCAGAATATCACTATACTAAGTGAGTTTGACCTTCAAGTCTTCTTTCTATCATTATTGGGGTCATTAAGTGGCTTATCTTATGGTATCAGAGAAAGTTGATCACAGGTGCTACCTTTACAGTACAACATCAGCTCATGATATCAAAACTCTACAACATGACCTCTGACTACCAGTTATGCTACATGATCGCAAGCCTTCTGACTAACTGCAGATTCTGTGTATCATTACAAGGCAAGGAAGGCTAATGGTTCAAACAGAAAAATTGCATGCCCCAAGGAAGTATCCTCACAACTTCTCTCTATAATGTCTACACTAATGACTAACCAAAGCCTCTGGACTGTGAGCACTTTATATAGGTTGATGATCTCTGCATAACTAAATGGCAGACAGGATTTTCACAAATTGAGTGAAGCTTGGAAACTTCCCTCCAGTGCACATCAGAATTCTACCATGACAATCACCTGAAGCCAAATACGTCCAAGACACAGATCTGCTGTTTCCATCCAAAGAATGTTTAGGCCAAGTGAAAGCTTGATGTCCACTGGAATGGGGCAGTTCTAGAATACCATCCCAACCCAATATACCTGGGTGTAAGAGAACTTTGATATACAAGAATCACATTTCCAACCTCAAGTCAAAGGTCAGTGCTAGGAACAACCTGCTTAGGAAACTCGCCAATAGCAAGTCAGGTGCAAACCCACATACACTATGCTCAACTGCCCTTGCTCTCTGCTTTTCCACTGCAGAATATGCCTACCCATCATTGAGTAGATCTGCCCATGCTAAAAAGTTGAACTCCACACTAAATGAAACCTGTCACCTCATAACCAGATGCATAAAGTCTACCCCAGTACCATGTTTGTACACCCTGTCTGGTATTGTTCCTCCCTTTTTATCAGTCAGGGTGATATGAATAAGCTCACTGACAACAAGAGACACCCACTCCACCAGCACAAGGCCCCAAGAAAGTGACTTTAATCTCACAACAGTTTCCTTGATTGAGCAGTGCATCTGGAATCCAATAAGATTGATGTACATAAGAACATCTGGCTGGACCAGTGGAACCAGCTTGGTGAGTACAGGACTGCATGGATAGAAAGAGGCATCACTCCAAACAAAAAAATGGCAGGAGGTGCAGGTCTAACATGGCTGCTTTGGAAGTCACTCAACCGTCTCAGGGTTGGGCATGGCAGATGTTTGGCTTTGCGTAAACAATGGGGCCTTGCAAGATTTGACTAACACCGATGTACAAACAATGGAACATCTACTCACTTGCAGCATGGAAGCAAACTGTACACCTGCCAACCTGGCAGAAACCACAAAAGTGGCCTTAAATTATGCTTCCTATTGGAAGGATGACATATAGTCCACAAGAAGAAGAAGAAGAAAAAATGGTATATTAACAATGTATTGGTAGAATTCTTGTAGAACCTATGTTTCTTTTCTGACAGAAGTAGAGATTTACAAGGTTGACCTTGTGTTTATGATTTCAGAGAGTATCTTTAGATTTAAAGATAAGTCTGGTGAAAGATGAGCTGTAGCACTTGATATTTTTCATTTGATAAGGTTTGGTACACTGGCTTGGCTTATAACTTTTTTGCATTGGTATTTGTGAAAAGGTCTTAGAAATACTCAAGTCCTTTCTCTCAGGTCTCAAGATGCAATTGATGTTGTTCAATAGAAAGCTGAGCCTTTATCTTCCACTAATATTCATGAAACATCTTTCTGATGTTAACGCAGGTGAGGTTGCCTCTCCTCTAGAGGAAGGTTCATCAAAATGATGCTTGCTTTGTTGCATTCTCCATATCTTTCTCTAGGCTCTTCCATTCAATCTGTTGAGAAGTCTGCTTTTAAAAAGGTTGGTTCTTTGTATCATGCTAGGGATAAGCTTACATCTAAGGCCATCTTGTCTCTTTACAAATCTACCCCTTCCCCTTGCATGGAATACTGTTGCCATATGCCCTGCCACCCCATCCTAGTGTTTTTGATCATGTTCAAATGTAATTACTTACTATCCATTCATAGCTGTGCTTGTACCTTGATAGGTCCAAACCTTGCTGTTTCTTCAGCCTTTGTCTTGTCAACAAAATGTGGCCTGTCTTAATCTTTTGTATAGCTATTATCATGAAAAGTGTTCTCTTGAGTGTTCATCATTGGTACTAGTTCAGTTTGCTACATCTTGCATGACTCAGCTCACTCAAAAAGTGATGCAGTTATTCACCCATGTTGTAATAAATCCTTTAATGGTTGAATTTCCCCCCCTCCCCCCTTAAACTACAAGATTTTGGAACTCTATGGGTTCTCAGTGCTTTTGGTTCTCAGTGCTTTCTGACATATGGCTTGAATAAGCCTAACTTTTTTTGTGGGTAAATTTTCTTCTTTTTGGGGTACTTTTTCTGGCATATTTTCACAGTTCCTTGCACTTAGTGGCATTATGCCTTTTATGGTCCTTAATCATTAATCATTAATTATATTAAAGCTGGTCTTGCAATTAGACACAAATATCAAGTACCATTTGTTGTGGCTGTTTGAGCATTGATATGGTCAGAAAAACAGCAATGACTTCATTTTGCCTGCACCCCCTTGCCAACTTCCTAAAATGAGAAAATAAAATCAGTAGTTTTTAAGCCTTAAATATTGTCAAAATAAGGTTTTTAACCATGGATTTTTTGTTGCTCTTGAAGTTAATGAATGTTATTGTTTTTGAGCATTTTCATGAGGTATATATGGTTGGTATGTAATTGGTCTAAATTACATGGTTGGTTCAAGCCATCTTTGGTCCTTTACAAAGGTTTTAGCATAACATGTAAACAACTAATTGTTTAACTTGAATTTCTAGTAGTTGGTGACCTGTGTAGTAAAATTGTGAAAGTTTTAAAATGATTGCCTATAGTCAGGTAATGATTACCTCCATTGGATTTTTATTTTTATGTATTGGAAAAAATTGCTATAAACTTTCTGCACCTTACCTCATTAAATGTGACATTATTAAGCATTACATTACCTTCCAGTTAACACTGATATGATAAATAAAGTTTAATTATTAAGGTAAAGATATTTGTTATTATTTGACAACCACAATAATTTAGAAATATTTTTCTTTTTTTTAGTCACCAATATACCTTCTTATTGCATTTGGGGTAAGTAGTATTTTTAAAGTGTAATTGTATTCATATAGTATTGGGATCATCATCATCATCATTAAAATAATAAATAAATGTTTTATTTCACTTTGTACATTTAGAGTGACCTGATTTATATTGTTTCAGCTAGGAACATGAATGCACAGCACTCAGAATTCTGGGAATACAGTTATTTCCAGAAGAAAAGCTACATATGTAAAGCTTCACTAAGGCAAAATATTGGCACAGAAGTTTAAGCCTTATTGCTTTTAATGTGAATTTTCAATGCTCTCTGATTCATTTTTTGCCTTGCTTGTCCTTGTTCATGGTTGTGTCATATTCACATAGTCTTCTTTTGACATTTGGATTAAGAGTTACTTACCCATTGAAAATGATTTTATATACTATAAACCAAATTGATGTAAATCATTCACAGGTGTGATGCTCCAGAATTCTTGCGAAGAAATATCCACATATACCATATTCACCATCTCGTTAATGTCATAGAAAGTCTCTATCTATCTATCTATCTATCTATCTATCTATCTATCTATCTATCTATCTATTTATCTATCTATCTATCTATCTATCTATCTATCTATCTATCGATCTATCTATCTATCTATCTCTCTCTCCTCCCTC
>RDPX01000087.1:692113-717197 GCA_003991215.1 Morbakka virulenta
TTTTAGCTGCAAGAGGTGCATGGAAGGAGAGGCAACCTGTGACTTAGACCTATGGAAAGTGCATTTGGAGGGCGAGGAAATTGAAGTTGTCCAGAAGTTTTGCTACCTTGGTGACACCCATGGAGCCGAGGGAGGAGCTGTTGCAAGTGTAACAGCAAGGGGTAACAGTGGATGGAGTAAGTTCAGGGAGCTAATGCCATTGTTAACCAGCAGAGCTCTGCCATTACCTGCCAAAGGTAGAGTCTACCAGGCATGTGTACGTAGCACAATGATGTATGGCAGTGAAACTTGGCCAGTGAAAGCTGAAAATGTCAGCTGCATGGAGCGGAATGACATGAGAATGATAAGATGGCTGTGCAACGTAAGTCTAAAGGACAGGCTCAGTTCTAATGAACTTAGAAGGAGATTGAATCTGGACAGTATTAGCAGCTGTATGCAGAATAGGAGGTTTCGTTGGTTTGGTCATGTGGAGATAATGGACAAGAATGCTTGGGCAAGTAGATGCAGAACAATCAAGGTGACAGGAACCACTGGCAGAGGAAGACCAAAGAAAACATGGGAGGAAGTGGTAAGGATGGATCTGAAACAAAAAGGTGTCAGCAGAGACCTGGTGAAGGATAGGATAACTTGGAAGTCAATTTCAAGAAATCGTCCAAAACATGATAGCATGTAAAACGGACGTTAAACCGAATATGATGATGATGATTATATTATATTATATAATGTTTTATTTATTATATTATTTGCACAAAATATACTTCAAACACATTACAGAACATAATAACCATGTTTAGTTGCTAATTACTTTGGTACCTACTGAAGCAAAGTATTACATTTATAATTTTGAACAATCATTTTTCTTTCCATTCATATTTAGTCATGGTCACTTTTTGTAGTTGGATACAGAGTAGCAACATTTAATGACTGTGTCGAAGCATCAGAAGAGCTAACAAAGGTAAAGTTTTTTGTATTTATAGACTTGACCCAGAGAAACTTAAGTGTTGACTTTTTTTCACCCAGGACTGTATAATTGCCAATTTTTTTCTCTACTTCTTTTTTCATCTACAGTATTTGGGTGTAATATAAGTGCTCATTGATATAAATGTTCAATACCAATGATGTTCACACTAAGCCCTAGAGAATAGTTTTTCTAAATTCTCCACCTACTCTGGTTATAAAGAAGCAGGAATTTGTGAAGAGGGATTCACTCTTGTGAACTGTAGTGGTATTTTCATAATTTTGCATCTATTAAGTAAAGCATTCTATGGTTAAGTGTATTATTGGTAGCTATGAGGTAGATAAAGACTGCACTGGTGATCCCCTTTTCCAAATCCATCTACAATAGTCTGAAGCCCTATGAAATCATCATAGCCTGATGGCAGGTCTTCATCAACAAGATGGATATGGGACAATATTAGTCATTCATATAACACATAAAGAATGTACAATAGATGTTGACAGGGAGCTTTTAAAGGATGATGGGTGTCTTTCTGGTTTTAATTCCATATTTTGGATTTTTTTTACATAGTTGTTAAATAGCAGTAGTTCATTTTGTTCAAAAATGCAGGACTGTTCACACAGGAAGAAATATCCATGTAGGCTGACTCAAGAGCTGAAATCTTGTGTGTACAAACTGAGATCTTGGTAAACAGTTTATAATCTTTCTTCTTGTAAATGAATGAAGTTTTCATATTTGAAAATGAACATGTTATATGTTACCTGCTGGGTTAGCAAATTAAATTAGGGTGTAAATTATCAGCCATTCCCTAAACTCACTTCTACTTCCTTTTTTCTTTTATTTCTTACTTTTTGGAGGTTTTTTTTATTCTACCACTAAGCATATACGAGAAAAAAAGTAGCCGGACACCTTAAAGTGGCACTGTAGTTTATGTTCATGCAATATTTTGCAACAGCATGCAAAATTTTACAATACTATGCAATGGTATGTAATATTATATACAATATATATACAATTATATACAAAAATATTATATACATAATATACAATATTATGCAATGTTATAATATTGTTAACGTTATGCAATAGTATACATGTATATTCATAAATATATATATATATATATATGTGTGTATGTGTGGCTATAAATATATGGGATTTTGTGTATATTTTTGCAGGTGAATCATATAAACGATGTGTGGTACAGAAATTGGATATCACAATTAAAATTACTTTCATTTTGGTTCAAAGCGTTTTTGTTAAAATTCAACTTGACCAAACTTGTAAAACCTGGTCAAGTGTTTTTTTTCAGTGTTTAAAACAAAGACAGAGGTAGAAAGATACCAGAGAAGCTGGCACATTTTATGATACATTCCTATACCATGAAGTAACAGAGTTAGTTGGAAGTATCAGTTTTTTTTAATCCATCTTCTGATGGTATTTAAGATGATTCTTAACACTTTTAATGAAATGTTTCAATTTCTTGGCATCTGTAGCTGATTGAAGATCAGTTCTAAATTTTTCTTGTCTAAAAATGTGGTCAATAATTTTATTTGGTTGAATAAAAATAAAGCTTGATTTAAAATTAAGGTAAATTTTTTGTAAAAATTAAATGTTTGAGATTACCTGAACAAATGTAAAGGAAACAAATGTAATTACACTAATATTAATTCTTAACTTGTCAACTTGAACAATAACAAAATTAAAAAACAAACGTAATAGACTACTTAATATATAACAATACCTATTTTTTTAATTTAAATTATAATAATTTTGCTCTTGAGGGGTGGAAATCTGTAAAGTGAGCAAATTTAAGTACCTGGGGTCAACTCTACAGGCAAACGGAAACTGTGATAGAAAAATAAAGAGGAGAATGCAGGCCGGTTGGGATAGTTGGAGGAAGGTAACAGGGGTACTTTGCGACAGCAAAATACCACCACTGATAAAGGGAAAAATTTGCGAGACAGCAGTGCGCCCAGCTCTATTATATGGTCTGGAAGCTGCTGCTACCACCCAGCGACAAAAAGCGGAGCTAGAAGTGGCTGAAATGAGGTGGTCCCTAGGTGTGACGCGACTAGACAGAATTCCTAAGGACCACATCCTTTATCAGGAGACTTAGAGACAAGATGAGAGAGTCAAGACTTCGCTGGTATAGGCACATAGCAAGACGTGATGCAGAGTATGTAGGAAGGAGGGTACTGATTTATGAAGTCTACGGTAGGAGGCGAAGAGGGAGGCCGAGAAAAAGGTGGAAGGACGTGTTTGACAGGGATATGGAGGCTGTTGATGCGAGGGATGCTGATGTGACAAACAGAACAGGCTGGAGACAGCTGATCCGCTGTGGCGACCCCTAACGGGATATAGCCGAAAGACAAAGAAGAAAAATTTTGTCAATGGTAGCCATTATTGATTATTAACCTACAATAAAATGTTTCTTAGATTTTCTGCAATCATGAAAATCAGTAGTAGCATTCCAATCCATTAGATTTATTTGTTTTTAGTTTTCTATAATTTAGTTTCCGTGCTTGGTATCGTTATTATTTTTCTTTTTGTGCTCTATCGTATGACATTGGGGACCAGTTTATGCCAATCGTTCCTCCTTTCTGTTCATCGAATAACTTCACTCGCTGACATCCCACTCCATTCTGCAATTCTTTGAAGAAATGTAACCCTTTGTCTTCCTCTTGCTCTTTTTCCTGCTATCTTGTCCGTAAGTGCTAGCTTTTCCATGCCTTTTTTCTCATGCAATGTCCAAGGAACTGTAATTGCTTTTTCTTAATTGTTTTCATCAGCTTTATCTAAAATTTCTTCATTCGTTGTATGACTTTCCCATCGTACTCTCATTTTTCTCCGCAGAAACCATGTCTCTGCTGCATTGATTCTCTTTTCCATTTCTTTAAAAACAGTCCTTGTCTCACTTCCATATTTTAGGACTGGCAACACATAACATTCCAGTTCCCTTAGTCTTGTTGGTATGGTGATCTTTGGGTTGCACAAGATTTTCTTTAGTTTTGAAAAGGTCTCTCTTGACATTGCAATTCTTCTTTTGATCTCCCTGTCGCATCTACCGTCTGATGTGATCAAGCTTCCCAAATAACTAAACCAGTTCACTTGCTTAATTTTTGTGTTATGAACCCANCGTACTCTCATTTTTCTCCGCAGAAACCATGTCTCTGCTGCATTGATTCTCTTTTCCATTTCTTTAAAAACAGTCCTTGTCTCACTTCCATATTTTAGGACTGGCAACACATAACATTCCAGTTCCCTTAGTCTTGTTGGTATGGTGATCTTTGGGTTGCACAAGATTTTCTTTAGTTTTGAAAAGGTCTCTCTTGACATTGCAATTCTTCTTTTGATCTCCCTGTCGCATCTACCGTCTGATGTGATCAAGCTTCCCAAATAACTAAACCAGTTCACTTGCTTAATTTTTGTGCTATGAACCCAGATGTTACAAGATGGAATGCCCTTCTCTTTGGTTACTATCATGCACTCTGGTTTTTTTGTGTTGACATGTAGGCCCTTTTTTGCACTTTCTAAGACTACCTTATCTACTAATTCTTGACGTTGTTCTACCGATGTGGCTACCAGAACCGTGTCATCTGCATAGCGGAGGTTATTAATATTTTCCCCTCCTACAATATCGTAATAAAAGTGATATAATTCTTGCAGTTGGTGCCGAGGGAAGTATAACTAATATATTTGAAAGAGATAAGTAGGCTTTTGTTGTAAAGATTGACTTTCATACAGAGGATTTGAAAATCCTGATGTGTGTGAGGAAGAGTTCCCCATCATTGTCAACTCATTTACTGTGGAGCTCTAATATAAACTAATAGACAATAATAAGTAACAGCTCAAAGACAATTTATTTTAGTTACAATGTCAGACACTGTCATAATTGCCAAATCATTATATTTACTTGTACTTTAGCTTTACTGCAATTCTGGCTACCATTCATATTAAACGTCTCACAAACTTTTATATAAGTAAATACTGCATCTGTACCTTCAAATAACATGAGAACATCAAAACCAAAGTAGGTGTGAACTTTGTTGTTTTTACTAAGTACCTTGGTTGTTGCTTATACCTACCTAATTTCCATGCTTCTTATTCTTATGGTTTAACGTTATTTTCCCCAGTAACTGGACTCGGACGATGCCTTTTAGAGGGACTTGGCTTTGGCAACGAGGAGTTTCAGGGACTTGGCTTTGGCAATGAGGAGTTTCTTGGTCGGATGCCCTTCCTGACACCAAAGCCTTTCCGCCCGAAATCGAACTCGGAACCTCTTGCTTACGGTGGAACTGGACTAGCCATTATGCAAGAGGTTCCGGGTTCGAGCCCCTCAAGCGGGCGAAAAGACCTACTTTCCATGCTACTGTGCTCAAGTAGACCTTTTTTCCGCATGCGCATTAAAACATCTATTGGTTGCCACTTTGCTGAAAAGTTAGCCTGCCACTGTAAAGCAAAACAGTTAGTTATGTAGTATTCATGCCACATGCTTAGATTCTTGTGTTTGCCAACCTAAGCCATTTTTCTTTCTTGTTTTTTTTCAGCAAATATCAGAGGCGAAAGCGGACCTGAGAAGTAAAGGTTTTTCGATCTGAGGAGATAAACGCAGTCAAAAGTTTTATTACTTAATATATTTAAGAATGCTTGTGAGAAAAGAGTACCTTTTTCACGTAATAGGTACGGCAGTAAAATAGGACTTGTATGGAAGATTAGATTTAAACAAACGATGAGGACCTAAGTGCACAAGATAATCTCCTTGGGTGGGGTTTTTAATTAACCAGACTTTTTGTCATAGGGCACCCATTAAGTCCGTGAATTGAGGAAAGGACTTTTTTCTGGAATATCTTATATAAATAAAGAAGTTTCTTGTGTATCAATAATGCCTAGCTTATCAATCTCTTTGTTAGAATTGGTCAAAATTTGTTAGATGCTTCATCATTTAATCTTGTATTCTGGCCACCCTTTATTTTTATTTATAAGCTAAAGGCTTGTATAGGCTGCCCAAATGCCCCCGTTTCTGCCTCTGCCCAGTTTTTATCAGCCCCTATTTTGTTCTAAAATAAAAGCTAAAAAAGAGTACTCTTGGGTGCCTAATAGAAGGGGGAGTTGGAATAAATGGGGGGTTGGAAAAACCTAAAAAGCGTAATAAATGGGGAGTGGAATAGACAGGGGGATTGGAAAATGACCAAAAATGTAATAATAGGGGGTCTGGACAAAACGTTTAAAAAATGAAATCAAGAATCAACCTGAACAAAACAATACATCATGTGTGATGAAAAAATAGTCATGGGTGGGAGATTACTTAAAAATTAAAAGGCGGGGGAGAATTGGAATAAGAATGTCTTGGGTGGAAGGGTGGATTTTTGAAAAATTAATTAGCGGGGGAAAACGTCTATTAGGTACCCAAGAGTAATCAATGGACACTATGCCCTACGTCAAAGAGGCAAGAAGATATTTCCCACCAAACTCGCTTTCACTGGTGTTTGTTTCCTTTTAAAGTTAGCTGGGGAGTTAAATGTGATAGTGTTTTTACACAGTAAGATCACCCTGCTCACCTCTGATCAACTCGCTCTTTGATCTACTTGTTCTCCAATGCATTCTCCATTTTACGTATTAGCATAGTGTTTCTGCTGGTCAGCTTCATTTTGTTGATAGTGGTGTGCATTTTAGCTTCTCTGAAAGCTTGAAATATGTTAAAAGAAATATAAACCCGGTCCCTATTAATGTTAATTCTAAAACAAGCTGTGAGAAAGGGGTGAATTTATTGACTCCTTTATGTGTCCGCTGATTCAAACGAAGATAACCCCGAAAATGACGACTCTTTTCATTAGAGGACTCCATAAACTTCACGATAATGTTCGTTTCAACAACAACTCAAATAATCGTGTTCTACAGCACTCGACAATCGACTTCCACACCCACAACGACGATCTTAACCCACAAAATCACAATTTTGTATACAAAGCGTTTAAATACATGAATCACATCTAAAATATGATCGGCTTCGTTGATCTCTAATTTTCACACCGCGACATACAGATTACCGATGTCATACATGCAATACTACCCGTGACATCGAACCTAATCCAAGTGATTCACCTAGTTCTTACCGAGAATCATCGTTAACTTGCGTCAGTACGACACAAACAAAGACCGGCGATCACGAATCTATGGATACAATATTTACAAAGACAAAACTAATAGCAGCAGGGGAATTTCATAACACAAACCTACCAACTCGCCCATCGTCATCAAAACTTGCCCTTGAGGCAGAACGTGTTGAAACTACTGTTAACGACAGGTAAATTTTCACATGCTCGGTGAAGGTTTAGATAGGTAGTTACTTAAGGTCTATATTTAGACTTCAGTTGCTATTTTTGAGAAAAAGATGTGTTGAGCTCATAATTTCGCTGTTTAATTGATTTTTCAGTAGCACAAAGTATACTAAGCGAGCGTTTTATATAATGCTTCAACAAATTCTTACAATATGCTTAAATATTCAGGTTTTTGATGGGGCGTTTATTAAAAAAGAGTGTATACAGGCTCTCTCTTATGGACCAAAACTTGACGTGGTAAGAGAGCTTGTGAGTCTCAATGACCCTGAGAGCTATGCCGGCGGGAGTTTCACTGCTGGTAGCGCTTCGCAAGCCGGACAGGTCAAAGGAGAGAGGCCAGAAAAATTTTGGTCCACAAACCCAATAGCGACTGTCCGGGAAACGGCGGCTATTGGCAACGGGAGCAGTAGCGACTGACCAGTAATCGGCGGCTACACCCATCAGCTACTGTTTCTTGGAGAACGCAGGGCATGGTCGGACACACTCGATTCATGGCCATCCACCGGTGGAAGGCAAACCACCATCGTATCTTGCCATGAAAGTCATGCCAATGCATAAGAAAACGTCTAACGACAACAGCGTGAATGGGCTTAGATCAACTAACACCTCGCTCGGTAGGGCACTCCATGTTCGACAGGTGGAGCCCGACCGTCATCCCGAGACTGTCAGAAACAACAACAACCTTCGAATAGGTACGTGGAATGTGAGAACGTTATTCCAAGCTGGCAAGCTAGCAAATGTGAAGCAAGAAATGGATCGCTTGAAAATAAATTTGCTGGGACTATGTGAAACAAGATGGCCAGGCTCGGGATGTTTAGATCTGAATGGAAGCAAGGTCGTATACTCAGGAGGAAGCAAACATGAAAGAGAGGTTGGAGTCATAGTCGAACAAAAGATCAGCAAAAGCTTACTCGGCTATTGGGCTATTTCAGACAGAGTTATGATGATGACAAAAGGCAAGCTCTTCGACATTAGTGTAATCCAACTGTATGCACCAACAGCAGATAGTAACGAAGAAGAAATTGATCTTTTCTATGAGCAGCTAGACGAGGTGAAAGGCAATGCAAATCACAAGATGTCATCATCGTGATGTGTGATCTCAATGCAAAAGTCGGTAATGAACAAATTGAACAGGTGACAGGGAGGTTTGGGTTAGGAGAGATGAACGAAAGAGGAGAACGTTGGGCTAGCTGGTGCAAAGCAAACAGCCAAACAATCATGAACACTAGGTTCAAGCAACACAAACGCCGTATCTGGACGTGGAAAGATCCGGGAGGCAGGGTCAAGAACCAAATTGACTTTGTCACAAGAAACCACCGATTCAGGATCGCCGTCCGAAATGCAAAAACGTATCCTGGAGCAGACTGTGACAGCGATCACAATCCAGTAGTTTGTAACATCAAAGTCCGGCTCCGTAGAATCGAACAAGTATCACCAGAGGCAAATCTTCAATGGAATCTGCTAAGAAAGAATACAGAGATAAAAGCTCGATATTCAGTTGCAGTACAAAATCGGATTGATGTGCTCGAAAGTGAGCAAGTAAGTAAATGGGAAGTATTGAAGGAAGCCTTGGTCAAGACCAGCAGAGAACTCATCCAACCAGCAAAACGACAACAGAGAAAAGAATGGATGAATGCAGAGATTTTGTCCTTGATGGAAGAAAGGCAAAACGTGAGACAGAGATTCCGAACAGTACCACACACTAAATAGAGAAGTCAGACAGATATGCAGAGAAATGAAGGAAGAGTGGATAAACAACCAATGTGCAGAAATCAAAAGATGCAGAACAACTTACCCATCATCGATACATAAGAAAGTCAACATCCTTATTGGTAAGAAAAGATGCACTGCAAGTGGGTGCATTAAAGCAAGAGACGGATTCTTATTGATGGAAAAAGAAGAACTCACAGAAAGATGGGCAGAATACATCGAAAAACTCTTCATGGACTAATGAGAAGAAAAACCCATCATTCGAAAGCCTATGGAAGGCCCGGAAATCCTAAAAAGCGAAGTGGAAGCAGCCATTAATAAGATGAAGAGAATCTGCATCGAAATGATACAAGCACTTGATGAATTCGGGATCGAAAAGGTAACAGACCTCGTGAATGCTATTTATGACAGCGGAGAAATTCCACCAGATATGTCCAAATCGATTTTAATTGCCCTCCTCAAGAAGCCAGGTGCGACGGAATGTGAACTCCATCGAACCATCAGTCCAATGAGCCACATAACCAAAGTCTTAATGAGAGTAATTATGGGAGGAATTCGTAGAATATCAAGGCCAGAAATAGGCAGAGAACAGTTTGGATTTGTGCAAGATGCAGGTACCCGAAATGCCATCATCTTCACTATGACAATGTTGTGTGAAAGAGCCATCGAAATGCAGCAAGATATCTATCTACACTTCATTGATTACAGTAAGGCTTTTGACAAAGTGAAGCATGAACACTACTGGAAATGTTGCAATCTTTAGACATGGACGGGAAGGATATTAGAACCTTGAGAATTCTCTGCTGGAAGCAAACAGCTGCAGTTAGGGTACAAACCCAGATTGGAAGATACAGCAATATAAAGAGAGGAGTAAGACAGGGATGCGTTTTGTCTCCAGACCTATTAAATTTGTACAGTGAGCAAATAATGAGAACCATCAAAGAGGAAAGTGGATTTGTCATAGGCGGATTTAACATGAATAACATCAGGTACGCGGATGACACTACCCTCATTGCAGATTCACCACAGAAGCTTCAACATATCCTAAACATTGTGAAAGAAGAAAGTGCACGAAAAGGGTTGAGCATCAACAGAAAAATACCCGTTTTGTATGACAATAAGCAAAATGAAACAAGTAAAGTGTACCTTGAGAATTGACGATGAGCAAATAGAACAGGTGAACAAGTTCAACTATCTTGGAAGTATGCTCACCTCAGATGGCAAAAGTGTAACAGAGATACGGAAAAGGATAGCTATGGCAAAAGAGTCTTTTGAAAGTTTGTTAAAGACCTTGTAGTGTCGAACAATGTCAATGGACACAAGGTTGAGAGCACTCGATTGTTATGTCTTCCCAATCCTGATGTACGGTTGTGAAAGCTGGACGATCACGCCAGAATTGGAAAAGAAATTGAAAGCGACTGAATTGTGGATGCTACGCAGAATGCTGAGAATCTCTTGGACAGAACACGTTAGCAATGAGGAAGTTCTAAGAGGAGCAAATTACAGCAGAAGACTCCTGGGAATCATCAGAAAGAGACAGTTATCGTTCTTAGGTCATGGAATGTGGAAAGAAGGACTAGAAAATCTGGCACTCACTGGAAAAGGATGTGGAAAAAGAGGGAAAGGAAGACCAAGGCTAACGTTCATAAAGAGCCTATCTGCATGGACCAAAGTCGAGTAGAGTAAAATGTTGAGAAAGTCGAAGAACAGGTTCAAATAGAGAAGCATGACCCCCGACGTTTTGCAAGGACATGGCACCTAAGGGGGAGGTATACAGGCTTCCATTCCTTCTTGTATGGGGTGCTTAATGGCTTTTAGCGTATGGTCTCATGACATATCAATTGGTACAGGTATTAGTAGACATGACGTCCAGGGCCTTATATTCTTACACATGTGTATTGGGCCGATTGTCACATTACTCCGATATCCTACACTCCATGCACTGTTATTCTTTACACATTTTGTAAAAGTGACAGTGGAAAACAGAGTGTGGTCTCCTTCGCTTCGTTCGCTCTACCACAACTCTTATTATTTTTATTGTTGTTGTTAATATATAAAATTTAGTTATTGCTCTAGCTGGTGGAACTGCCGATATTTTCCTGCTGGGCGAGCTATAACAAATAGCCAGGTGCCAACAGGTTTCTTACACATTTCACATGTCAGGTACCTTTCGGAGGATTGTGACTGTTCCCAACAAGCCAGACTTTTGAACTGGTGTAATATTTATATGGATCTCTAGTTTCTCTATCCAACCTTCAAATTTTTTAGAAATACTACCCAGTGAACCAATGACTACCGGGATAGCTTGAATCCTTTTCATACNTAAGAAGAGCAAATTACAGCAGAATACTCCTGGTAATCATCTGAAAGAGACAGTTATCGTTCTTAGGTCATGCAATGAGGAAAGAAGGACAAGACGTTCAGGGCCGGATATTCTTACATATGTGTATTGGGCCGATTGTCAGATTACTCCGATATCCTACACTCTGTGCACTGTTTTTCTTTACACATTTTGTAAAAGTGACAGTGAAAAACAGAGTGTGGTCTCCCTCGCTTCGTTCGCTCTACCACAACTATTATTATTATTATTATTATTATTATTATTATTATTTATTATTTATTATTATTATTATTGTTATTGTTACAATATGAAATTGAGTTATTGCTCTGGCTGGTGGAATTGCCGACATTTTCCTGCTGGGCGAGCTATAACAAATAGCCAGGTGCCAACAGGTTTCTTTCACATTTCACATGTCAAGTACCTTTCGGAGGATTGTGGGTGTTCCCAACAAGCCAGATTTTTGAACTGGTGTAATATTTACATGGATCTCTAGTTTCTCTATCCAACCTTCAAATTTTTTAGAAATACTACCCAGTGAACCAATGACTACAGGGATAGCTTGAATCCTTTTCATATCCCAAATTCTCCCAAGCTCTAATTTCAAGTAGAGATATCCCTTTACGTTATCCTTTTCTTTTATTATTATTATTTCGTTTTAAAGCTCGGTTTACAAACCGGAAGGTGTTAGCTGAACATCAAGTTGCGACTCACAACCTAAGATATTCAATGCAAAGCGCAGAGTCCTTGCTGTTTCCTAACAAGCAAGCCTTCTGTATAGTTACCAAAATGAGAATCAGGACAATCTTGCCCAAGCCAATTCGTGGAAATCCTTAGATATAGTACCCAATGCTCTGATGATAATGGAAACCACTTGTACTTTCCATACTTACAAATTCGTTTCAATTCTCACTTGAGGTCCTGGTATTTGTTGACTTTTTCTCTCTTTTTCGATGACTCTGGTATCAAAGGGGAAAGCTACATCAACTATCGCACATTTCCTATTTTCTTTATCCAAAATTACTATGTCCAGCTTCGAATGTTCCAAAACCTTATCAGTCTGGATTTTCATGTCCCAGAGAATTTTCACTTTTTCATTTTCAATTATATCTTCTGGATGGTGTTTATACCAATTTTTTAAATGTTAAATTCTTTTATTAGTATTATTATTATTATTATTCTTGGATTAACTAACAATACAATTTCCATCCTATATATCAAATTACAAGATACTAATGAAAATGATAAAGTCAGTCATCATCATCCAATCCTGCTATGAGTAACAATCCGACCATTTTACTACCCTGAGCAGCCCTGTATGGCTTGAGCTTTTAATTTTTTTTAGCTTCACATAAGACACCTTAAGTCAATAGTCCTGATAACATTTTGATGATTGATTCGCTTTCCCAAAGTACTGTCTTTTGGATTTCTGTCAATAATGTTTGGAGTTCTTTCTCATTATCAAACTCAAAGATTTTTTTAATGTCCGTTTTCAGTTCTTTCATTCCTCCACCGAGACACCCAACAACTATTGGAATCATTTTTACGTTATAATCTTCCCGTCTTTCACGTATCTCAAAACATAATTTTTCGTATTTTTTAATCTTTTCTTCTCGTTTAAGATGTCGGTTCATTTCGTTTGGACATGCCATATCGACTAGTAAAATTGTTTTCTTTTCTTCATCTTCTAAAGTAAGATCTGGTCTCCTCACGGTGCAGTTCGTTCTCATTCGGTGTTCCCAATCTTAATACAGTTTCTTGCCTTGATTCTCTAACACTTTACCTTTTTCCAATCTCTGGGTGTACCACTTCGTTCCTTCTGGAAGTAATCCTTTCTCCATTGCCCATTTGACTGCCAAAACTTTGAGTGCATTGTTGTGTCATTTCACGTATTCTGATCCTGCAAGCTTTTTACATTCAGACAGGAGATGCTGTATTGTCTCTGGCTGTTCTCCACACAACCTACATTCATCGGTATCAATGAGTCCTCTTATCTTCTTCCACGCTCTAGATTCCACCATCTGCTCCTGTAAAGTGAATATTGATGCCGTTTTTATTGGATCCGTATTGCACTTTAACCATACATAATCTTCCTTCTCGTATCTCAATGTAATCTCGCTCTGCAGTGGTTTCTCTGCTAACCTTATTTCGCGGTTTCCTTTTTGTTCTGAATGTAACTGTTTCTACAGCTTTTTCCACGCCTCCTTCCAATCATCTCTTTACAAATTGTTACATGTCCTTCATCAAATGTNCCGCTACCCTGATCCAATTGTTAGTCGATATTGCCATATAACATGCTACTCTTGTTTTGGTCTCATCATACACGTCTTTGAAACTTTTAAGCCCTCTTCCACCATCGCACCTTTTTGCGTATAATCTCTCATCACTTGTTTGTCTTCCATGGAAACCTTTTCTCCGTAGAATACTTTTCACAATTTTATCTGGTTTGTCTATTTCTCCTTTTCCAAGATGAACTACATTCATCACGTACCTTGCCACTTGTATTACACGACAATTTATAGCTTTCATCAAGTTTTGATCATTTAGGTTAAGTCCTACTAGGTGGTAATGCAACAGGTGGAAAGTAATCGTCCGGATGTTGTTGTTGTTGACCGCACTGAGAAGAGATGGCTGTTTGTAGATTTTGCTGTGCTTTCCGATCGAAATGTGACAGCTAAGGAAGAAGAAAAGGTCACTAAGTATTCTCCATTGGTCCAACAAATCCAAAAGTTACACAACATATCTATCAGCGTTGTCCCAATCATTGTGGAAAGCTTAGGAGTGGCGACGAAGCGGTTGGAGCGCAGTTTGAAAGAGTTGGGCATCCCTGATGTCTTGGGTGGTCTTCCAACATCTACCATCATTGGGAACACCAACATATTGAGGAAGGTGCTTAACCTCTAAAGCTGCTGGGCGGTAGCCGGAGTTAAGTTTTCTCGTCTGCCAGGTGAATACCATCTCTCTGTACAGGCTGTCATGCTGGATATGAACTTTGTGTTATTGTTATTATTATTACTATGGCTGCTGTTATTTCATCAGTATTACACTATTACTTTTGTTCTCTAGATCCGGTTACAAATAGTAACTTTAGGTCTATTGGTTCTTTCTTAAAAGTCCAAGGGAACAGTGGTCCACATAATATCTTTGCAGTACCAAGGAGAATACCTTTTTGCAATATATCTTTCCTGTTGTTTAAACCAATTTTTTTTATCCATGTTTCTAATTTTTTAAAAACCATGCCTAGTGTATCGTCAACAATCGGGATGATTTCAGTTTTCTTCATTTCCCGAAGGGTTGACAACCCTCGCCTTTGGTCTTGGTATTTTTTTGTCTTTTCTTGCTCTTTATCTCATTCTCTAACATCATTCGGGACAGCTATGTCGATATTTTATATTCCAATTTTGACTTCTCAACCAACTGCAATATCTGGTCTTCGGTTTTGAATAAAGTGGTCACGTTGAATGGTAAAGTCCCATATTATTTTGGTCTCTTCATTTTCTAGCAGAGTTTGCAGGTCATGCTGATATCATTTTCGTTATTTTTCAAAACCATGCATACCACATAGTTCCCATGATTTCCGCACCATTTTCATGCCTGGCCTTGCATTGTTTCTGAGCAAGTTTGCTACATTTGTTAACGAAATGGGAGATGTTTTCACCTTTGACACAACAGAGTGTACAGAGGGTTGATTAAGATCTTTTTGTCTCTGCTTTTGTCATATGCCTTCAGCCAGTCGGAGGATGGTGTGTACCTCCATACTAAAAGTAATGGCAACCTCTTCAACCTCGTCCACCTCGGAACGAGGACCAAAGTGCGGCAGGTTCTTATACGAAAGATGCTCCTTGCTGATGCATCTCTGATGGCAGACTCTGAAGAGGCACTCCAACGACTCATCAACTGTTTCGTAGATGCGTGCAGAAAGTTTAGCTTGACCATCAGCCTCAAGAAGACCAACATAATGGGACAAGATGTGAGCAGCTCCCCAAGCATCTCCATTGGCGACTCCATCCTTGAGGTTGTAGAGAATTTTATTTACTTCAACTCCACCATCTCCAGCAACCTGTCTCTGGATACCGAGCTCAACAAGTGGATTGGCAAAGCAGCGACGATCATGGCTCACTTGGGAAAGAGGGTTTGGAACGTAGTTCCTCTACTTCCCCCCAAGAGCACAGACTCAACACCTTCCACCTGCGCAACCTGAGAAGGATCCTGGTCATCACCTAGCAATATCACATCAGCAACAAGACCTTTCTTGACCAAGCAGGCATCCCCGGCATCTTTACGTTGCTTACTCGGCGGCGTGTGCACTGGCTCAGCCACGTCAGATGAATGGACGACGGCTGGATACCGAAGGGCGTGCTGTAAGGAGAATTTTCCATAGGCTTTAGACCTGCCGGAAGACCTGTCTTACGCTATAAAGACGTTTTTAAGTGCAATTTGAAGGCAGGCCACATCAGCCCAACAAAATGGGAAGCAGTGGCAGCAGACCGTGGCAGCAGGAGATTATTGGTAAAGGCCAGCATCCAGAGGGACGAGTAGGAGAGAGATGTACAGTGGGAATGGAGGAGCACAGAAGGCAAAGGGCAGCATCAACCACAACTGAGCCAGGCGTGATTTTAAGCTGTAGCAACTGCAACAGAGCCTGTCGAATAACAATTGGACTGTACAGGTACAGCAGGCCCAGCAACTTCGCAACAAACTGAAACATGGCGCAGAACTCCATTGTCTTCCGAGAAAGACGGATGCCTATGCAATGTCAAAGGTTAAAGAAAGACTAAACCAGCAAATCCCAAACTATGAAACCTCAACAACAAAATAAACTCATACTGTCAGGGCATCGCCCAAGATTAAAAGGGCCAATAAAAATTTCAGTATGCACAATGTAATATCAGGACAATGTTAGAGAGAACATAGAATGACGGAAGAGAAGGAGTGCAATAATTGCTGGGGAGCTGTGCAAGTGCAGCATAGACATAGTAGTTTTGCGTGAAGTGAGGATTGTAGAGGGAGGCTTTATTAGCGACGAAAAAGGTTACACAATCTACTGAAGTGGCAAAGCACGTACTAAGCATAGCGAGTCAGGTGTAAGATTAGCCATTAGGAGCGAGTTAAGACAAAAGTTGACAGAAAAACCTGAATCAGTAAATGGCAGATTGATCACCCTGCTACTGCCATTGCCCTAAGAATGATATTGCACAACTATCATAACAATCTATGCCCGGACTCTTATCAACGGCGATGAAAATATTGATAAATTCTACAGTCAACTTGATACGGTACTTAGATCCATACCAGCATGTGATAAAATTATCTTTTTGGGGCGATTTCAACGCAAGAATAGTAATCATTTACCTGCTTACAAAAACACATGGATGCACCCGAGAAGTAAGCACTGGAACCTCAATGATTATGTAATCACACGACAATGTGATCTCACGGATATCCTCAATACTAGAGAAAGGAGAAGAACCAACTGCAACACTGACATCATCATGATCAGGACCACTATTGTGCTCAAAGTCGGAAAAAAAGCAGAAAAGGGAAGACTCCATCATCATAACCTTGACACCAGGCGAAACAAGGACCAGAAGATACAGTACGAATTTAAAGTCAGCCTTTATAACAAGATTGAACAGTACCATCCGGTGATGGAGAAATAAAGTGGCAGTCATTTAAGAATATTGTGTTCATCACAGCCGAGAAGCATCTTGGGACTCCTGAGAGAACGTATGAGGACTGCTTTGACGAGAACAATAAGGAACTGATTAAACTCATTGAAAATAGTAAGGTAGCCCGGAACAACTCTACAGAACACATAATGTAACAAAGCAGAATTTAGAGCTTATAATAAACAGTTACAAAGATGTAAAGAACTGAAGAATGAATGGTAAAGAAAAGCAGCTGAGGTTCAAATTTTAGCTGACAATAACGAAATTAAAGACTATTGAATGTGCCAGTGCCCCAAAGCAGATGAAGCTGTAAAAGTGATTGATATGTTTTGCGAAGGGAAATCACCTGGATAAGATGGTATTCACGCAGAGCTGATTAAACTAGGTAGTACCATGTTTATTATTGCCCTTTATGACATAAACGAGGCGTAGACAATTGCTATGGTACCTCAAGACTGGAAAGATACTCAATTTGTGATAATCTTTAAAAAGGGTGACAGAGTCTTACAGAGGAACGTCTTTATTATCTGTACCGGGCAATGAGTTTGTGCGTGCTCTAATGAACAGACTATCACAATACCATGAGGCCCTTCTACCTGAGGCAGAGTGTAGATTCAGAGGTGAATGTAGGATAGAAGATGTGATTTTTTGCTTTGAAAAAAGTAAAAGACAACTGTGTAGAGCAAAATATGCCACTTTGCCTTGTCTTCATTAACTTCACCACAGCGTTCAAGGCTGTGAAAAGATCAATTTTGTGGTAGGTTCTAAAACGTGGATACCCTGACTACTTTACCAGCCTTGTCAGTCTTCTTCATACATGGCATAAAAGTCTCAATGAGACCGACGGGATAACTCTCTTATTCTTCTAAAATAAACAATGGAGTTAAAAAAGGCTGTGTACTGGCCTCCGCTTTCTTCTCCATATTTCTATCTATAGTGCTCAAACAAAACTTCAGTGGCTATAAAAAGGGTGTCTTGGTTCAGACCAGACCCGAAGCCAACAGCTTTTATATCAGTCAGTTCAAGTCAGCTCGTAAAACTGATAAAATCTTCCTGAGAGAGGTCACGTTTGCGGATGTCACTGCATTTGTGGCACATAATCGAGATGATGCTCGGGAAATAATTAGTCGTTTTTCTACATCAGCCCTAACCTTTGGGCAGAAAATTGAACATTAAAAAGACAGACATGATATACCAGCCAATACGAGGATGTCATGATGACCGTCTTGATATTAACATCAATAACCAACAGCTAGTTAAATTCACTAAGTTTAAGTGCTTTGGGTCAACTGTCAAGAGCAACAACAAGATGGACGAGGAGATAAACATTAGAACGTTGAATGCTTAAATAATCTGACGAAGACGGCTGAGAAAAAGGTGTTGACCAACACAGTGTATACAGGGCCATAGGCCTATCCAAGGCTACTATACGGAGCTAAGGTATGGCCTGCAGCTCACAAATTTAGAATACACGATGTAGCATTTGCGACGGTTTCTGAATGTAAAGTGTTGGGGGTTTGCTTCTAACAAAGAGACTTTCAAACAAGCCCATCTGTCATATATGTATCAAATCCTTATCCGACATAACATTTAGAATGGAAAACAGCAGACTTCTTAAACGAATTATGTTCTCACAGCTAAAGAAGCATTGCATGGTTTTAGACGGATTGGTTGAGGTTGAAGGATCGAGCGGAACCTGAAAAGTAAAAGAATTGTTGTTGGGTCCTGGCAATCTCTGTCAAGAAACAAACTGAAATGGAAACAAATGGTTTATGACAAGTCGTCGTCAGACATAACGGACAACTGTTGGTAAGGATGGAAATGAAAAAGGGCTGTGAGCAAAAACCTCCTATGTTTCATAATTCTTCACGCTTCTGATGCAAATAGACTCTGGTTATTGTTAAACTCAGGGTCATAAATCTTCTTCTTTTCCTTCGGTCTTCTTCCAACGTCAAGTTGGGTCGGCCGTTCGGCATTTTTTTTCACACGCTGCTATTGCTTGCATTGTCTTCTTCAGCGACAAATATTTTCATATCAATCTGCACTCTGTCTCTCCATCTCAACTTCTGGCGCCCTCTACTTCTTTTTCCAACTACCTGCTGATGGTACACTTGCTTTACAATACATTCCCCTCCCTCCTCAGTATGTGTTCAAACCAGCAGAGTCTAGCCTCTTTCTTCGACTACTTTGGCATGCCTTCTGAAATCTGCATTTGTTCTGTGCTCTCACCGAGATACTCCAGTCACTCATCGCACCATTCTCATTTCTGTGGCTTCCAGCTTCCTCTCTTGTGCTTTATTCAATGGCCACGTTTCGGCTCCATACAGCATAGCAGGTCTATTGGCCATCTTATAGAAATAGCTCTTAGAGTGGAGTGGCACCTTTTTGTCGCAGACAACTGCACTACTCTCAGCCCATTTCCTCCAGGCACTCCCAATTCTTGCTACAACTTCTTCCTCACAACCTCCTTCCTTTTCAATGATAGAACCTAAGTACTTGATGTGGCAATTGGGAAGAACAAGCCGGTTTTATACAAGGACACTGTACCCTTGATCAAGTTGCACTGTTGATGGAAGATATTGAAATGTCTTTTGACAAATGAATGAAGTCTGGTATCGTCCTGGTCGATCTATCTGCTGTTTACAACACAGTAAAGGAAGTGCGTTTATTGCATTTTACTCCTATCAGTTAAAATAAATTCTTAAAGAAAAACCTGCGAAAAGCATGTTTTCTATTTTCTACCTCTGTAATAAACATTTTACCTACTTCATGAAGTTAAGTTGTGATTGTGATTTCCTTATGAATTTAACACGCTATAATGTGAGCTAATCGCGCTTTTTCACATGAAGCTCTTAGATGAGATTTCAGGAGCTTCATTTAAGAAAATGATCTTTTACTGATAGTGTCCGAAGCAGCACTGACAGAAATTTTGTACAATACCTTCGTTGTGTGAAACATAAATTCTTGAATTGTTTTACAGCTTATTCATGATTTGAAAGCACTAAGCCCACATTTACATCTTCACCAGCAAGGTTTCGCATATCACTTTAAGATTATCTTGATGAAAATCTCCAGGGAAAAATGAAAGTATGCTAAAGAGAGCCACTTCAGCCACCTCCATTTTTCCATTGGGAGGCTATAATAGCATTTCCTCTCGGTGTCAATGGTAGTGAAAATTATCTTCTTCATACCTTTCCGTTATTGATCACGTTGCCATATCTAGAGCTTCAAAATATATCGCACTGAAAAATTCAGAGTGACTTAGTTGTGGCAGTGAAGAAATTGTAATGCTTGAAATGATGGCAAAATTATGGTGATGTCTGCTGGTGGACTTTCTGTCCTGCAATATTTGTAAGTAATATTAGGGGTAAGGTGTTGTAAAGGAAGGTCTTTGTCATAAAAGATGGGCAATATCGCCACGTGGTTTATTTGTTAAATAACCTAAATTGCTTTTATTAGAGAAAAGAATTATGGACTAGAATTGGGTATAAGTAAAATTCGGAAGTTAATGTCAGCCTACTGTTGTAAAAGTAAGACGGACAAGTCCTAGAAAAAGGATGTAGAGAAAATCTTAGAGAAAAGGTTTATGGGATAGAATTAGATGTAAGTAAAATTCGGAAGTTAATGTCAGCCTACCGTTGTAAAAGTAAGACGGACAAGTCCTAGAAAAAGGATGTAGAGAAAATCTTAGAAAAAAGGTTTATGGGATAGAATTAGATGCAAGTAAAATTCGGAAGTTAATGTCAGCCTACGTTGTAAAAGTAAGACGGACAAGTCCTAGAAAAAGGATGTAAAGAAAATCTTAGAGAAAAGGTTTATGGGATAGAATTGGATGTAAGTAAAATTCGGAAGTTAATGTCAGCCTACTGTTGTAAAAGTAAGACGGACAAGTCCTAGAAAAAGGATGTAAAGAAAATCTTAGAGAAAAGGTTTATGGGATAGAATTGGATGTAAGTAAAATTCGGAAGTTAATGTCAGCCTACTGTTGTAAAAGTAAGACGGTAAAGTCCTATTGTTTAACCTTACGGCACAAGTAGCTTATGTTTCTGGAGTCACAGAATTGCGCAAGGTAGTTAATATCGGAGTCATGAAAACAGTTTGCGTACAGCAAATTGGTTGCATTGAATTTTCTGGTGAATGTCATAAAACAAAATCTCTCTATGCGTTATTTACAAACCTCTTACATAATTTATAGCAACCATTTTTAACGATGTGGTATTATGCTTATGAAAAACTTACTTGCCACATAATGACTTTTACAGACATTTTAAGAATTGAACCAGAATGCCTCACAAGAGATAAATATATTCTATGAAAGGTTAAAATCATCAAATCACGAATAATTAAGTGGGCATAATTTGACCGTTTCCATTGGTAATAGGAGATGACTGGATTACAGCACAAATTATCAAGAGAATTTGATTAGGGTAAATGCTAGGTTTGCGAGTCATAGTGTACTCATCAGAGTAATCTGGTTGATATATTGCAGTAAATACATCTACTACAAAAAACGTAGATATAAAACTAAGTCTTCTTTTGTCTAATTTTATATGCATTTTCTTTTAGAATAATCTAATGGTACTAAATTTCGCAGATACAGATTTTGGCGCCTTCGCCGGCTTTGGCCGAACTCGCTAAATTAAAACCTGCGAAATATTCATAATGATATTTAATAACATTTTTAGATAATTCGTAGCAATTAATACCCGCGAAATACTCAAACTACTATCACTCGTGAAAATTACCATCAGCAAAATGTTTGGATTTCTTTCGATCAGCGAGACTTAGTACTATTAAGGTGTATTAATTTGTTAAGTGTACAGACGGGAAATGCAACATGTCTTCAAAATACGTTATTAAAACTTAAGAAAACTGTTGGCTATGTTCCATAATCCATTATTTCCCACTCAAACACATATACATGGCTATATCGTTAAAGACGTAAAAATACAATCTCCATTTTTGGAGCCACGGTATCTTTCTCTAATATAAATATCATTCAACGAAGTTTTTTCCCTATCAATGCCAAAGTACTTCTACTTCAACTAAATGAAATACCACAACATTTTCTAATATTCTGATTCTTTCAATTCTTTCAATCAATCAATTAACGGCAAAATATATGGCGTTCGAACGATCGAACTACTTCCCTAAGGAGGAGTAAGTACCAGTGTTTCTATTCCTCGGCCCGGTCATTGTTCAGTGTCTACTATCCCTTCTGATTCGTTACTTATGTTTTATTTAAAAAAAAATAAGTATCATTGATTTTACTGTATTGTCTAGCCCATGTAACAAATTACTTGAGGTAAAAATAAAATATGAGTCATTCACCATATCAATATGGATATATGGTATACAGACAATTTAGATCAATAGACAAATAGATACAGCATTTATCAAATTCAGCAGGAAAAAAGTGATACTTTTTGAGGGGGAGAGAGAGTACGTCTATCTTTTATTAAAATACTAATTTATTTAAATATCTAGGATCTCTAGGGTATCTTTGACACTTTGTATGCCTGATGTGATGGTCTCATTAATACGATTTAGGTTGAACTTTCCTCGACGTCTACGTGATATCCTAGAAGACGTCCTACAATTGCCTGTGCCTTCCCTGACACTTAATTCTACGTGATGCGGTTTTAGCCTTTATTCATTAATTTCGATTTGCATCCCTATTTCTGGAAGTGAGCTTTAAACAGCATATTTTAGTTTCTTCTGCCAATCGAAGCTCTTTTAGTTTTCCTTGTGATTTTTAGCGAGTCTTAACTAATAAATAACTGCTTTCGTTTTTTTTGAACAGAACATCTGTGATAACAGTATGTATATGTACATAGTGTATATATGATATGACTGTAGATACATCCTGTAAAAAAAATTCGTATATATTGTTCAGCTTTATCAAATCCCTAACTTTATTAAGAAAGAAGTTGCTCATATCTTTGTTGTTCCTCTGAGTAAAGTTAGTCGATTTTTAACCTAAAATATATTTTTAACATGAAATAATCAGTTTATTGGCGTATGGCCACTAAGCTGCTTAATTGAGTGTTGTGGTAGAGTTGAGTTTTCTTCACATATCTTTGCTTTTTCTCGACTATTCTCTTTTACATTTGTTTTTTTCTGAACATATGGGGGCCCATACCTTTATTAAACACGATGTCTAAGTAGAATTGATAAAAAAAATATGAGATGAACAATTTTCCTCTTCCAGCATTTTACACTAACACGTTGTACCTATGAAGGAAATGTAAGGAGTTATCTGTTTTCATTCATCGTTCAAAGTTTAATTTTGAAACTTGTTATTTATTTTTAAAAATGTGTTAGATACTTCCTTTGGAAATTTTTAAATTTAAACGGGCATCTCTCTAACCACTTCTTCTATTAAAAGTATGTATCATCTTCGACATGTTATAAAAAGATCATTTTCTTTAGCCGTCAAAAAGGGGCCATCCATTTATTACGTTCGCATGAAATCGGCCACTTTAGACCTCCGCCCCCTTGTTCGCACCTGTTCGTAGGCAAGTACACCCGCCTTGCGACCGTACGTTATACTTTTTTTTACCATCGCTGGTAGTTGCCATTTCGAAAAAATAAATTAAAACTGATGTCATTGATTCTTCTTTTATAGAAGCTCATGTGCTTAAATTCTAAAAGTAAAAAATTGACGCCAGGCTATTGTTGTGAGAAATGAAAGCAATTATAATTAGATACAAGCCGAATACAAACGAAAGTAATTCTATATAAACAAAGAATAAATGTGTAAAAACAGATAAGAATGATTACATCTGCACACCTGTCTTTCGCTGTCACTACTTTGTGAAAACGGTAAACAATTTTTTTTTTAATGTGAACCTTCTCACCTTGTAAAACCCACTCCTTCCTGTTCGCTTTTGGTTCGCTTTTTAGGAAACTCCCTCTCCCCTCAGTGACAACGTAATAAATGGATGGCGCCAAATTCTATGAGTTGATTTAAATGTATGAATGAAATACGAGGAAAGATATTAAAGGTAGGGTTAGAGGAATCAAAGCTGCCTGACAAAGTTGGAACTACTAGTTATTGGAATACTTCTTTCGCCATGCCAATACGAGCCTTTATCTCACTGTCGCATTTATTAATATTGCTACCAACTAAATAAATTACCTTAGAGGAAAATGTGCTTGAGGTTCGTGACTGTGGTCGAGATGATTTTGAGCATATCTCGTACAAAGGGTCTTGACGATTAAAAAGTTCCTCTTTGTGACAGATCCGCGTTTTCAGTGTGACTCCCAAAGACATAATATCCAGTTTCTAAATAATATCTTAGCTCTGTGTCGTTTGCAAAAGAGATTTTCAATAAATTTTGTTTCTATTTAAACATAACCATGTTATTTTTCACAAGGGGTCCAAATAGAAAGGACAGAGTAACTGCTTCACTGAACAGGGATTTAAAGTCTTACACCGTTCACAAAAATACTTACATCCTTTTTGTTTTCTATTTAAAGTACTCAATTATTTCGATTATGGAGAAGCTGAAGCCGATATTTTGTGACTAATCTAAATATCACAATAAATATTACAGTTCTGATTGACCGTAAGCTTTTTCTGGCCCTGTATTGATCCAAGACCTTGTAATGGAAATTAAGTGTCAAGCATTCGAAGGCTTTTCTCATTTCTTCATTTACAGCGCTCTTAGGTCCTGGTATCCTTTACTTCAGAAGCCATTGCCTCCCACGTCTTAATCATATCAGCAACATTTCCTTGCATTTTTCTTTCTAGTTCTTTGAGGGACTCTTGAAATTGACCTGGATAATTCAAAACAGATTTCAACATAACCTAGAATACTGCTTGTTAATCATTTGATAACAGAAGTTTGTTATTTATATCTGCACAAAAATACTATTCTGTCTGTAAATTTGTCTCTTTTTGTACTCATTCACTCACTCTCTCTCTCTCTCTCTCTCTCTCTCTCTCTCTCTCTCTCTCTCTCTCTCTCTCTCTCTGTCTCTCTCACTCTCTCTTACACCCCCACACCAACACACACAAACACACCCCCACACACATACCCACACACAAAACACCACACACACA
>RDPX01000087.1:719006-735143 GCA_003991215.1 Morbakka virulenta
TCTCTCTCTCTCTCTCTCTCTCTCTCTCTCTCTCTCTCTCTCTCTCTCTCTCTCTCTCTCTCTCGCTCTCTCTCTCTGTCTCTGTCTCACTCTCTCTTACACACTCACACACATACACACACAAACACACTCTCACACACATACACACACACAAACACACACACACACACACTCCACACTCCACACTCCATTTATATCAATTTTGTTTTTATCTCATTAACTCATTTTTCTCCAACAATCTTTACAATAAATTGTATCATGATATTGATGCAGTAGTTGCAACCTCATGTAATACACCACTTATCGGTTTATTTTGAAGTCATCTAAAGCGCCTATTACATTCACAATCACAAGACAAAAGCTATGGAACACGAACAAGGCCCAATAAAAATTAAACACAAGAGAAAAAATGGAAAAGAATAACTTAGACACCAAGAAAAGGCTAAAATTAGCAATGGCAATGAAAGAACTATTTAGTACTTTTTTACTTTTTAAACTAAGCCTTCAGTTTAAAGTAGGTTAATTACCGTTTTCTCCTACGTGGAGTTCAACTCCATTGGCGATTTGCTCACCTTCATTTCCTGAAAGAAATTAAATATTTTATTTTTAACACTTATTTTTGTTTATTGTACAACTATGGTTTATATTGAATTATTTTTTAATGAAAGGTTAAAATATATTTTTTTGTGGATTACAATAATATGTTTCATTGCGTCAAAGTTCTGACTGGGTACCTACTGAGAAGTTCAAATCAAAATATTATTATTATTATTATTATTGTTATTATCATCATTGGTGTCATAATTGTGGTTATTTTTTACTTCCACCTTTTTTTTATCGATGACCTAGGGCAGTAGAAGGGTTGGATGGCAGGCTACCAGACTCCACTTTCCTGCTCTTGTACCCAGTCCCTTCTTCAGATTTCCAACATTTGTATCCAGTGCCCTTCTTTAGATTTCTAGCAGTTGTATATAGTCCCTTTATTTAGCAGTGCAGCACCACACACCAAAATTTAATTTTTTAAGTCTCAGCCTAGATATTTTTCGTTGATTAAGCTTCCAGAGTTAATTTATTGTAGACCTCTTGAAGCTAAAATTTCTTAACATTGTCAATGAGACGTAAGTTTTTGACAGAGTCAAGCTACAATATATAATTTTATTGTGGGAGGACACGTGACTTAATGGCTAGTGCAACTGCACCGTAACCAAAAGGGTTCGGGTTCGCAATTGCCGACCGGGTGACTTTAGAACTTCACAAAAGAAAAAGCCATTGGTTGGCGTTACGAAGGGCATCCGGTCAAGAAATTCCTCACTGCAAAATCCAAGTTCCTATGAAGGGCACCGCCTGAGACCCAGTAACTGGGGAAAATGGCATTAAAACGAAAAAAAAGACACAAACAAAAACCACTTTTATTGTGAAATGTCCAGACCAATGATGAATGTTTTAGGAATGAATAAAATAAGAAATGAGGGACGGATAATTATTATCAATAAAAGAGATAATGTTGGGAAGGAAACTAGAATTGATTCAACGCTGGTTAGGACAATATTTCATGGCAAGTGTTTTACAAATTATGGTTTAAAGCAGAATTTAAAAGCAGAATATTTGTAGAGAAAGAAAGTAAATTTTAATATCTTATTTAATTCAACAATCGTCGAATAATATGTATATATATATATATATATATATGTGTGTGTGTGTGTGTGTGTGTGTGTGTGGGTGTGTATGTATGTGTGTGTCTATATATACGTATATGAAAGGCAATTCGCAAATTGGAATAATGCGTGGGGTATGTTTGTTAAGTCAGTGGTAGATTCAAGTTACGCAGATAGGTAGTCATACCACTTCCAGCTGATATGTACCCCTATTATAACCCTGTTTTATTAGTATAGTTTCAACGGAGTTTGGATGCCGTTAGGGCAGTTGCTTTTTATTCTTCCGTTCTTTCTTCCTTCATTAAGTATAAATCTTTTGCTGCCTGTTTACGAAAAAGTGGAATAGCTAATTAGGAGGCGGAGAGATGAAGTAAAGAATGGGAGGAGAAATTAAAGAAAGAAAACAAATGGAACCAAAAAGGTAGCGACGGAAAAAGAACATGTCACAAGAATTAAAACAGAAACTTTCAGTTTCTTTATTGTAAGCAACTACGCTGTTATTGTGTTGTTTGTAACAAATTAGTATGAAGTAAGTTAGTTCCGTCTCCCTTACCAGTAATTCTTAAAAATTCAAAATAAAACTGTTTAAAACCTATAAACTTGAAATAAAAATACCAGTTGGAGATAGGTCAATTCTTTTCAACTTTTTTCTCCGTAAAAATTCATATAAAGTGCCCAAAATGATGATCACGAAAAGGATGCCTCCACCAACAGCCATGCCATATGAAAAAAATCCAGACGAAGGTGACAAAACGGATGCAATGGTGTTTGATGCCGCTGTCGCAACCTTTAAAAGAGTTAAACAAATTGATCTTAAATGGATGACAAAAAATATATATTAGATACCCTTTTAAAAACTTTATATGTATGTACTGGCGAACGACAAAAAATCAACAAAACTTTGTTTAGAACTATCAGTTTCGTGTTTTCGCAATCGTCAGCTAAACAAAATGAACACATTTCTCTAGCGTATCTTTTCATAAGCAGAACAAATTACAAAAGATATGAAATTACCCCCTTGGGATTGAGGTAATTGGTATAATTAAACATGCAGTAATAAAAAGATTTATTTGCTTTATCATACCTAGTCCCAGTATACAGTATATATATATATATATATGTAATAATACTAATTTATTAGTGCTGTTTCAATGAGAAGAAACTTTGCTTATAGCAGATAGGAAAGAACAAATGGAAATGAGTTTGGAATATAGATATAGACGTGCGCTATCTAGTTTCATTATTGCGTAAAAGATGGAAACAGCAGGCCTCTCCATGTTTTCATTTAATTACTGTACTTAAACTAAACCCGAAAATAGATACTTTATTTGAAATGAATTATTCTTGTAGCGGGTAGAGACCATCTCACTTGATAAAAATTTTACAAACACCTTATAAAAAGCTTTACAATATACAGTAAAGGTTGAAAAACATCAAAGAAGGCCAAAGGAAGCATTAAATACATTGATGTAAGATCTTTCTCGTGTTATGAATTATAAGCCTTTTCTGACCAGAAAAAGCTTACAACTTAAGATATGATAAAGCTCTTGCATCTATGGCTTCCTCTGAGTCCGTAAAGTTCAGAATTTTCAAGATTAAATACATTATTGATTTTGATTTATTCCTACTGATATCGAGCAACTGATACCACTGAATCCGTTGAATCCGGATGGATTAGTTCATCTTTTAAATTTTATTTTAATCTTTTTTTTACTTCATACTAGTATGCTTTTGAAAACTGAATTTCAAAAATTCCATTTCTTATCTTGTTATTGGTTTAAAGGTAAAGCCATTCTCCTCTGAGAATCTTAACCCTAATTGTCAATTGTCAATCGCACTGGGAAAACGTCGTCCTGTTTTGGTAGACTGAGAAAGCAGCTCTTGGCTAGGGAAGACATATCTATCAGAACAAAGTTACGTGTATTAAAGAGTGCAGTGATCCCGATACTCCTATATAGCGCTGAATCTTGGAATTCTTATGCAGAGGACTTGAGAAAACTAGAGGTCACTCATATGGGATGGCTAAGAGCTATATGTGGTCTATCTTTACGAGATTGCAAGAAAACGTCTGAAATCCGCATGACATGTTTAAACCAACCCACCACTGAAACCTTGATCACAAGATACCGTTTGCGTTGGTTTGGACATATGTGGAGAATGGACTCTTCACGTCTGCCGAAGATGCTACACGACTCTGTTCGACCACCACATTGGAGGTGCCCAGGAAATGCTTCTAATGTGAGTTGGAAAAACGTTGTTTTAAAGGATGTGCAGAAAAATGGCTTGGCAAGGAGGTATACAGAGACCCACTAGCAGCAGCCCAAGGAATGACATTGAACAGAACACAATGGAGAGCATTCATCAGGAATACCACTTCATTTATTGCCAGCAACAACCAAAAATTTGGTTTAATGCATTAAGTGTAAGTACAATTCCATAGACGATGCTATAAGTGAGATGAGGAAGATGAATCATTTCAATGGCACACCAGGAGAAAACCTATTCCAGACGGTTTTGGTCAACACTAAAGGTATAAGAATGACATCCTGTCCAGTCAAAAACATAGTTATATAATCTATCGTGAATCATTACAGCTTGTAACCTCAGATTAAATCCTCAATATTTCTTGACAACTCTGCATACCAGTATTAGTCCCGAAAGTTTGTATCAAACTTGAGCAAGGAACAACAAGAGAAAATAATCCCACCCCGCTTAATTTAGGACAACGTACTGTCTACATGTTTTTCAGGAATCAAATTAAATCATTTGCTGAAAAGCATAAACTTAATTGAAACTGGGAAAGTTTGGCATACTGGGTCTTTCAATGAGGGTATCATCATCATGAACGAATAGCTCGATTTCGAGCAGCTGTATCCCTCTTCACCAGTTCTCTACTGATGTTCCGGTCTTGGGCAACTCTCGTTGCTTCTGGCATTGTCAATCCATAAACATCTTTGATGTTATCGCTCAGTCTAGTTTTTGTTATGCCTCTGCCTCTCTTTGCAGAGTTTTTTAGAGTTTTTTCTTGACTGTCACACCTCAAGATGTGACCTATGAAGAGTAGCTGGCATGCTTGTATTGTGTTTAACAAACGATCTTCGCAGTTGATCTGTTGCAATACCGACTCATTAGTTACCCTGTCTGTCCAACTGATATGAAGAAGAGGGCGAGGGAATACTCAGTAGAAAACCGTGGAACCATATTATCTTTGCCAGAATTTCATCTGTCAAATACATAAACAGAGTGGACTGAGTTCAGTAAAGGTGGATAGAAAACACACATTACACTATAGATAGTAATATAAAAAACGCCTCTCTAATTCTCAATCTCCCAGGGAACGTCCTATTGGTTGGCTGACAATCAGCTTCCGAATAGAAAAGACCAAGCAGTGATAAGAATCAAAACTTAAAGCATGAACAAAGAAGTTAAGTTTTCTTATTTGAACCTAGCCTTAAGGCAGAGAAGCAATGTTTTCATTCAATGCTCTAGTAATTAGGCGTAAATAATTTGGTATTGATAATGAGGTTTTTTTGGTATTATATCTCCTGTTATAAGTATTTTTGTATTATATTATATTTTATTGTATTATATTATATTTTATTGTATTATATTATATTATATTAAATTATATTATATTATTGTATTATATTATATTATATTATATTTTATTGTATTATATTATATTATATTATATTATATTATATTATATTATATTATATAATATTATATTATATTATATTATATTATATTATATTATATTATATTATATTATATTATATTATATTATATTATTTTATATTATATTATATTATATTATATTATATTATATTATATTATATTATATTATATTATATTATATTATATTATATTATATTATATTATATTATATTATATTATATTATATTATATTATATTATATTATATTATATTATATTATATTATATTATATTATATTATATTATATTATATTATATTATATTATATTATATTATATTATATTATATTATATTATATTATATTATATTATATTATATTATATTATATTATATTATATTATATTATATTATATTATATTATATTATATTATATTATATTATATTATATTATATTATATTATATTATATTATATTATATTATATTATATTATATTATATTATATTATATTATATTATATTATATTATATTATATTATATTATATTATATTATATTATATTATATTATATTATATTATATTATATTATATTATATTATATTATATTATATTATATTATATTATATTATATTATATTATATTATATTATATTATATTATATTATATTATATTATATTATATTATATTATATTATATTATATTATATTATATTATATTATATTATATTATATTATATTATATTATATTATATTATATTATATTATATTATATTATATTATATTATATTATATTATATTATATTATATTATATTATATTATATTATATTATATTATATTATATTATATTATATTATATTATATTATATTATATTATATTATATTATATTATATTATATTATATTATATTATATTATATTATATTATATTATATTATATTATATTATATTATATTATATTATATTATATTATATTATATTATATTATATTATATTATATTATATTATATTATATTATATTATATTATATTATATTATATTATATTATATTATATTATATTATATTATATTATATTATATTATATTATATTATATTATATTATATTATATTATATTATATTATATTATATTATATTATATTATATTATATTATATTATATTATATTATATTATATTATATTATATTATATTATATTATATTATATTATATTATATTATATTATATTATATTATATTATATTATATTATATTATATTATATTATATTATATTATATTATATTATATTATATTATATTATATTATATTATATTATATTATATTATATTATATTATATTATATTATATTATATTATATTATATTATATTATATTATATTATATTATATTATATTATATTATATTATATTATATTATATTATATTATATTATATTATATTATATTATATTATATTATATTATATTATATTATATTATATTATATTATATTATATTATATTATATTATATTATATTATATTATATTATATTATATTATATTATATTATATTATATTATATTATATTATATTATATTATATTATATTATATTATATTATATTATATTATATTATATTATATTATATTATATTATATTATATTATATTATATTATATTATATTATATTATATTATATTATATTATATTATATTATATTATATTATATTATATTATATTATATTATATTATATTATATTATATTATATTATATTATATTATATTATATTATATTATATTATATTATATTATATTATATTATATTATATTATATTATATTATATTATATTATATTATATTATATTATATTATATTATATTATATTATATTATATTATATTATATTATATTATATTATATTATATTATATTATATTATATTATATTATATTATATTATATTATATTATATTATATTATATTATATTATATTATATTATATTATATTATATTATATTATATTATATTATATTATATTATATTATATTATATTATATTATATTATATTATATTATATTATATTATATTATATTATATTATATTATATTATATTATATTATATTATATTATATTATATTATATTATATTATATTATATTATATTATATTATATTATATTATATTATATTATATTATATTATATTATATTATATTATATTATATTATATTATATTATATTATATTATATTATATTATATTATATTATATTATATTATATTATATTATATTATATTATATTATATTATATTATATTATATTATATTATATTATATTATATTATATTATATTATATTATATTATATTATATTATATTATATTATATTATATTATATTATATTATATTATATTATATTATATTATATTATATTATATTATATTATATTATATTATATTATATTATATTATATTATATTATATTATATTATATTATATTATATTATATTATATTATATTATATTATATTATATTATATTATATTATATTATATTATATTATATTATATTATATTATATTATATTATATTATATTATATTATATTATATTATATTATATTATATTATATTATATTATATTATATTATATTATATTATATTATATTATATTATATTATATTATATTATATTATATTATATTATATTATATTATATTATATTATATTATATTATATTATATTATATTATATTATATTATATTATATTATATTATATTATATTATATTATATTATATTATATTATATTATATTATATTATATTATATTATATTATATTATATTATATTATATTATATTATATTATATTATATTATATTATATTATATTATATTATATTATATTATATTATATTATATTATATTATATTATATTATATTATATTATATTATATTATATTATATTATATTATATTATATTATATTATATTATATTATATTATATTATATTATATTATATTATATTATATTATATTATATTATATTATATTATATTATATTATATTATATTATATTATATTATATTATATTATATTATATTATATTATATTATATTATATTATATTATATTATATTATATTATATTATATTATATTATATTATATTATATTATATTATATTATATTATATTATATTATATTATATTATATTATATTATATTATATTATATTATATTATATTATATTATATTATATTATATTATATTATATTATATTATATTATATTATATTATATTATATTATATTATATTATATTATATTATATTATATTATATTATATTATATTATATTATATTATATTATATTATATTATATTATATTATATTATATTATATTATATTATATTATATTATATTATATTATATTATATTATATTATATTATATTATATTATATTATATTATATTATATTATATTATATTATATTATATTATATTATATTATATTATATTATATTATATTATATTATATTATATTATATTATATTATATTATATTATATTATATTATATTATATTATATTATATTATATTATATTATATTATATTATATTATATTATATTATATTATATTATATTATATTATATTATATTATATTATATTATATTATATTATATTATATTATATTATATTATATTATATTATATTATATTATATTATATTATATTATATTATATTATATTATATTATATTATATTATATTATATTATATTATATTATATTATATTATATTATATTATATTATATTATATTATATTATATTATATTATATTATATTATATTATATTATATTATATTATATTATATTATATTATATTATATTATATTATATTATATTATATTATATTATATTATATTATATTATATTATATTATATTATATTATATTATATTATATTATATTATATTATATTATATTATATTATATTATATTATATTATATTATATTATATTATATTATATTATATTATATTATATTATATTATATTATATTATATTATATTATATTATATTATATTATATTATATTATATTATATTATATTATATTATATTATATTATATTATATTATATTATATTATATTATATTATATTATATTATATTATATTATATTATATTATATTATATTATATTATATTATATTATATTATATTATATTATATTATATTATATTATATTATATTATATTATATTATATTATATTATATTATATTATATTATATTATATTATATTATATTATATTATATTATATTATATTATATTATATTATATTATATTATATTATATTATATTATATTATATTATATTATATTATATTATATTATATTATATTATATTATATTATATTATATTATATTATATTATATTATATTATATTATATTATATTATATTATATTATATTATATTATATTATATTATATTATATTATATTATATTATATTATATTATATTATATTATATTATATTATATTATATTATATTATATTATATTATATTATATTATATTATATTATATTATATTATATTATATTATATTATATTATATTATATTATATTATATTATATTATATTATATTATATTATATTATATTATATTATATTATATTATATTATATTATATTATATTATATTATATTATATTATATTATATTATATTATATTATATTATATTATATTATATTATATTATATTATATTATATTATATTATATTATATTATATTATATTATATTATATTATATTATATTATATTATATTATATTATATTATATTATATTATATTATATTATATTATATTATATTATATTATATTATATTATATTATATTATATTATATTATATTATATTATATTATATTATATTATATTATATTATATTATATTATATTATATTATATTATATTATATTATATTATATTATATTATATTATATTATATTATATTATATTATATTATATTATATTATATTATATTATATTATATTATATTATATTATATTATATTATATTATATTATATTATATTATATTATATTATATTATATTATATTATATTATATTATATTATATTATATTATATTATATTATATTATATTATATTATATTATATTATATTATATTATATTATATTATATTATATTATATTATATTATATTATATTATATTATATTATATTATATTATATTATATTATATTATATTATATTATATTATATTATATTATATTATATTATATTATATTATATTATATTATATTATATTATATTATATTATATTATATTATATTATATTATATTATATTATATTATATTATATTATATTATATTATATTATATTATATTATATTATATTATATTATATTATATTATATTATATTATATTATATTATATTATATTATATTATATTATATTATATTATATTATATTATATTATATTATATTATATTATATTATATTATATTATATTATATTATATTATATTATATTATATTATATTATATTATATTATATTATATTATATTATATTATATTATATTATATTATATTATATTATATTATATTATATTATATTATATTATATTATATTATATTATATTATATTATATTATATTATATTATATTATATTATATTATATTATATTATATTATATTATATTATATTATATTATATTATATTATATTATATTATATTATATTATATTATATTATATTATATTATATTATATTATATTATATTATATTATATTATATTATATTATATTATATTATATTATATTATATTATATTATATTATATTATATTATATTATATTATATTATATTATATTATATTATATTATATTATATTATATTATATTATATTATATTATATTATATTATATTATATTATATTATATTATATTATATTATATTATATTATATTATATTATATTATATTATATTATATTATATTATATTATATTATATTATATTATATTATATTATATTATATTATATTATATTATATTATATTATATTATATTATATTATATTATATTATATTATATTATATTATATTATATTATATTATATTATATTATATTATATTATATTATATTATATTATATTATATTATATTATATTATATTATATTATATTATATTATATTATATTATATTATATTATATTATATTATATTATATTATATTATATTATATTATATTATATTATATTATATTATATTATATTATATTATATTATATTATATTATATTATATTATATTATATTATATTATATTATNCTTAAATAAAATTAATTGTTAGCTCTATCTGGATATTTTCATAAAATCTAATTCTGAGGTAACTAATTTTTGCAGGTGAATAATGAAATGACAAAATAGCTAGGGAGGGTATAAGTAGTGAATCAATTGGACTCATTAATTATATGGCAAAATTCAACTTACCTAATAAACGTGATAGAATTAGAAAGAGCGGTCTGCTTAAAAATATAGAGCTGGAAAATTGAGTAATTCAAAGACCAGAATAGTGTACCATAATAATATAAGCAAGGTATAAAAATAGCAGTATACCTTACACAATAATCGCTCATTAAAATCACGAAAGAGAGGGACAGGAATAAATAGTGTGATCAGCTATTGCAGAGAGATAATAAAAATCTTACTTTTTTGCCAATCATAGATGGCGGGCTACTCAGTAAGACACTTGTAATGGATGATGTCATTGAGGCAGTGATGATGGATGTGATAGTTATCCCAACTAATATCCATAACACAGCAAAAGCTCTTGCCGTCAGCGATTTCGGGGATCGATCACCGTAACTATGGCAAAAGAGAAAAGATATTGGTGGATAGAAATTCAATAAAATTCAAAGCATATATACATATATATATATATATATATATATATATATATATATATATATATATATATATATATATATATAGTATTAGGAGTAAACTCCAAACAGCTAGATGTTAAATGCTGCTAATTTGACAAAATAAAAAACCCCGAAAATCTCTTAGCATCACAAACAAATTTCACACGACTCGAGACACGACACATAAATAAAGGCACAGAAGACAATTTTCAGAATTTGAAAGAAGAGACAGACAGAAGAATAGCCATGTTGATAACAGAGGTCTCTGGCTTGTGACCGGCAGTGGATGCTTTCCACATGTGTTACGGGTACCCAACTCTCAGCATTCCCTCTGCTACAAAAATCTAAAACAACATGGTGAAAGAAGAACAAAGAAGAATGTAGAACAAGAGTAAGAGAGAGAGAGAGAGAGAAAGAGAGAGAGAGAGAGAGAAGAAAAACCAGAGGTGTCCTATATATATACACATAGTATTAGAGTGTGACATTCAGAACCAAAGGTGGTATTGATTAAATTAAGTCTAGCGGTAATTAATATAACAGATTAAATAATATATATCTATATAAAATAAGAATATATTAGTGGATAGACGTTCAAAGCAATTGAAAAATTGAAAACATATATATATATATATATATATATATATATATATATTATATTTATGTATACAAACGAGGGAAGATATCAGTGGACAGAAGTTCAATACACTTGAAAGCCTCTATACAGAAAAAAAGGTTCGAATTTATACTGGAGAGTGCTCGATATTTGTGAAAAAAGAGAGATAAAATCGTAAATTTAACAAATATTTTGATTCCTTATGCAAATAAAAGTTTCATATATTTAAGCATCATCAGGATCACGAGAGTGAGTTTCTTTAATGAACTGCAAGAACAAAGATTACTCTTTTGAAAATGATGAAATGTACGACGTGTGTAGTATAGAATTGATTTGTATGTAACCATCTTGTGGTGTGTGCCATGATGATCACTAAGTATGTGAAATTTCTAGTTACCCCCAAAAGATAGTCGTTCCTCGAGTTTACTATATATATATATATACATATATATATAAACATATATATACATATATATACATATATATACATATATATATATATATATATATATATGGAAATACAATTAGTCATATTTATAACGATTTTCTTTTTTACACATTTCGTTATCATATTTTAAGCTTCCTTGTTGTCTTTTTCTTGTGCTCTTTCACGTCTTGCCTTGCTCTGATTTTCATCAGGTATATAAAGACGGAAGGTATGGGACCCAGAGGGCAACAATAAATCTAAAAAGAATTACTTTATCATTTTGGACGTTAAAGTACAGTGCTGAGCAACTCGATGGAGACTTTTCAAGGGAGCTAAACATAAATGTCTAGCCACTTACATTACATTTATTCGTACTGGATGAAAGAAACGACATAAAGGACACCGTTCAGCTTTTAATTTTCACCGGAAGAATAAATGACAATGTGCTTTAGGTTGTATTCTGGTTTTAACGTCATTTTCTTCGTCATTTGGGCTCAGACGGTGCCCTTCACAGAGACTTGTATTTGGCAGGTGACGAATTTCTTGGCCGAATACCCTTCCTGACGCCAACCAATGGCTTTTTTCTTTTGTGAAGTTCCATGGTGGATTTTTTTTCTGGCTCGGGGAATCGAACCCAGAACCTCTTGGTTACAGTGTAGCTGTACTAACGACTAAGCCCCGGCTCCTCTAACAATTTGCTTTAGCTGAGTGGCATAAATTGACTTTATGATTCAGATAAAATCGGATTTTCCTCTTCAGAGATAAAGCTACAAGGAGAAGATTTCGTACCTGGGTAGAGTCTAGGAAGTCCAAACCACAACCTGAAAGAAAGCAAAAAGACCAAGCAAACGCTTGATAGATACTGTCAAGCTTTAAATTGGGCTATCGTTCTGGAGTGTTATCAGTTCCTCTGCTTTGAACAGGTAACAGTGGAAACAATATTATTAAGTAATGAATTTGCCTAAAAATGCAGAAGCAGTGAGTTTCAAAAGAAAGCAACAGAAACCATAGTAAATAAAAAGTACCGTAAATAAGGTGTTTTATCCTCTCCATTGATTTCCTGTCTGCCTATATTTCTTTCTGTTGCCCTTAGAAAGCATGTAATTTGGCACAGGAAATAAAAACTAAAAAGCTGTACGAATTCACTTTACAGTGATGCTGGGGCGCCAACTCTAAACTTCAAAAAGGCATACATGATAGGATATTTCAAAATATTGATATTTATTAATAAAGTAACAATATGTTGGCGAGGGTTTTTCTTAAAGACGACTTTCCAAACAATGCTAATAGTTCATTAATTCTTTAGGAGCTACTGAAAAGCAGATGTAAAATCTGAAAGCTTAATTCGATGATCTATAAAAAAGTAGGGGTTAACATTAGAGAGATATATATATAATTATGGTGGTTTGAAGAGTAAACTCCAAGTAGCAGGATGTTATTTGCTACAAAGTGACAAAAACAAACGGTACACAGAAAACCCCCGTTATTTGGACAACAATGAGACCATAAGGGACAATTTTGACAGCAAAAATTCACGAAATGAAAACATGAAATGGTATTCGCAGAAAGGTAAGTATTGACAGTAAATGAAACACTAGCATAGTCACAGGCAGAGAGAAAAGAAAAAAACGAGAGAAAAGAGATTGATCGATCATAAAGAAGATCCATGTTACAGAGGTCTCGGGCTTGTGACCGACAGCAGCTGCTTTACACATGTGTAAATATATTCCGCTGCAACAACCATACAAGCTCATTTCGGAAGAAGTTACGCTAGTATAGAACTTAACAACAGCCGGTGCATCGCCCTTCAAAATGGCTCTAAAACGTGTACTTCTTGCCTGGCAGAAAACGTTGTTGAACGCTCAGATCCCAAAGGATTATTAAATAAACTTGGGGAACTCGTAAATAAATGTCAACATTTGAACAAAAATACACTGAAGGCATTAAAATGAGTTTATTATAGATACTTCTTTTAGATATTTAGATATTTCTTTTTGTTTCTTTTCTTGACGTAACTGCTCTCATCTTTATGTATTTTTTACGTTTAAGGTAATTACATGTCACATAAAACTGAAAAGTTTGTGTAAAGAAAAAATATTGTTAGTTGCCTGATGAATGCAAGACAAGAAATTTGGAGTGGCAAGAAAACTATAATCCTTCTTTCTTGTGCTTTTTTACAGTATATATATATATATATATATATACGACTACAAAAAAGTCAACAAAACTTACTTAGTTAAGAACTGTCAGTTTCATGTTTTCACAATTGTCAGCTTTGTTTAGCTAAACTAAGTTTTGTTGATTTTCTTTTTTGTCCTCCACCATACGATAGCTGTAATATTCTTATATTATTGAACAATGTCGATAGCTAATAATTACTTCGATATTGGTATAAGCATATATATGTATATCATGATGTAACGTGGTGGTGGCATTTGGGCAATGCTTCTGGGGAGCCATATCGTAAAAGTTATCTGGAAGTTAATTCCCCGAAATAATTGATATAGTCATAGGCTGATGATTCACGATTTCAGTTCACCTTCTGGTCAACTATTTTATTTTTCCACTAATTTTTCTACATTTCTATGCATTCTAATTCCCTATTCCTCAATTCATTTTTGTTATTGTCATCGTTTTGTCCATGTCCTGTTTGTGTCAGTGCCTCTTAGTTTTTGCCGTTTAACATTTACCTCTATGAGCTATCACTCATACTATACATACATATATATAGATATATAGATATATAGATATATAGATATATAGATATATAGATATATAGATATATAGATATATAGATATATAGATATATAGATATATAGATATATAGATATATAGATATATAGATATATAGATATATAGATATATAGATATATAGATATATAGATATATAGATATATAGATATATAGA
>RDPX01000087.1:740051-756222 GCA_003991215.1 Morbakka virulenta
ATACACTGATTTCATTAAAATGATGCATGTAAACCTCAAAATTGACTTTGCAAAGCTTTGCATTTCTCTTTCATCGTCGGTTTCTACATACTACGCTTAGACCTATTTCGCATTTGAAATAAACCCTAACTACCTTATTATCATATATTTTGAATTCTGTCTGGAAAAAATAATCTGACCCAGTTACGGTAAGAGGTCACAAAGGCTAAAATAAAATCACTTGCAGCTTTTCTTGAAATAGAGTTTGACTGTGTTGTACCTAATCCGTAAGTGATAGCGCGATATAAGTAAATGGTGGTCAATTTAGCCATGATTTGTGATACTGAGTCGTACATTGTGAGTCTTAAGGGTTTTTGTTGTTTTTTATGAGTCAACAAAATACATTTATTTAATACATACCCAACGGTTGTCATCGAAACAAAAGCCCACCAGAATCCTTCCAGTGAACCTTTCAAGAATGGTCTAGGAAATTCTTCAACGTTATACCAAGTATCCTAAAAGATTGAAGGTATGGTAAATCTAAGGTAAATATAATATTGGCAGTTGCTATTTAGCCGTCAGACAGCTGAATATGACGAATGCTATTCTACCATCATCTCAGGTACAGTCCCCTTGTCAAGGGAATAATCCAAAAGTATGCTTGAGTATATCAAAAATGAGGTTTATCTATCGGCCAAAAAATGTTCTTAGGGATACATAGGGTGTTCAGGATATTGACAAGTAATGAAACACAATTCCAAAAATAAAGACAAGGTTATGTATAGACTTGGTTAAAGATTAAGGTGCATGTTGAGTGCTACAAAAAGTGACCTAACCAAGGACAGTAGTCTCGCTCAAGATATCTGATCTGCACATGTGCACTTTCAATATCCAATATTAGCAAAAGTACATGGAGTTATCTCTGCTTTCTGACAAATATTTGTACACCCTGTAAAACTGGATTGTTGCTCATATCTGAGTTGCATGTAAAACTGCTGTAAGAACAATCTGCAAAGTCCGTGGAGGAATTTCACTCCCGCCTCTTTACTCTACATTTTTAGTACCCTCCCCCAGTTTTCGTTGACAACTATGCCAGGATATTGGCCCTCAGGTCGACGTTAATGATCCAGATCCAGAGCAACATAGTCCTAAATTCTGAGCTCTGATTACATTGCTTGTGGACCGGATCAAACTGCTCATGATGCGTTTCACTATTATTGCTCATGACAGGGCTGTAAAAGCTACAAAATTATCAATTCAATACTTCAATCACCGGATTATTTTCGTCGACCAATGAAATTTTATTTCCAGAATCAGACGGTATTATAGGTTTCGGTTTAGAAAGCTGTCAGACAGCTAAATAGTCACTACGTATAATGTTACAATGTTAGTACGACATTATATCCCTACCAGAGTTATGCAGGGTTCTGTTTCATAAAAGACAAATGAATTGACTTAAAAGCTAAGGCATGTTTGCCCCTTGCTCTCTCTGCGTTTATTCTACGCCAATCTTGCCTGTCCATTGTTCTTTTTTCAAGAGTCTTAATTGGGAGCCCAGTATCTTTGCGAATTTGATGGATTAATCTCAAATATGGACGCCTAGATGGTCTTCTACCGGTGAAATTTCTCTTGTAGGATTTGAACAGAGCACTGTTTACATCGCGGCGGTTCATGTGACCGAAATAGCGCATGCGTCGTGGATTGCATCAACAATCGTTTTATCCACTCTGAGTCCATTGCAGATTGACACGTTTCTGATCCTTTGTAGACACAAGATTCCTAAAATTGCTCCGAGGCAACGCATTTCAAAGTTCATTGCTGACTTCTTCTCAGTTTCGCCCAACGTCCATGTTTCAGACGCATAGATAGCAATAGGCATCGCCAGTGCTTTAAAAAGACTGAGCTTGAGTTTGGTACTGATGCCTCTCTGCGACCAGATGCTGTTTTTAAGTCTTTCAAAAGCCAATGAAGCGAATTTTATTCGTTTCTTAAGGTCAGCACTTGAGCCAGGAAAAAGATAAATACATCCATATAATGACAACAAATAGAAAAATAAAGAGATACAGTGTACAAACAGTACTTCACACCTTAGCATGAAGAAAAAAATCCAGCATTCTTTCAACAAGTTGGAAAACAGTGCAAGGTGTTTTGTCAACAATTTTATCTTTAAAATTTGATTTTATATTAAATGTGATCTAAAATTATGTCAAGAGTACAAACCCAGTCCTTTTGGATTACTCATTTATGCTGTGGTGTGTATACGAGACGTCTGAATGAAATGTGGCATATCGTTGCTTTACATAAATCAAATAAAAGGATGGAGATTCTAGCTTTATTTATGCTATAGTTAGATATCTATTTTATATGATTTGCTGGTACAGTTATAATGATAATCATATTGCATGTAAAAGATTTCGTTAGAAAGTTAAAGATTGCAGACAAATACCTATTGGGAAAGAATTGAACTCTTTGATGATTTGGAAAATAGGTAACAGGATAAAAATGAAAAGTAAAAAATAGTGTAAAAAGTTTTGCGTTCTTCTGTGACCCTTATAATATTTACAGTAAAAGTAGTTTGCATACTGATAATTACAGAAGCTATACTGCTATGAGTAATATGCATGTATATATATATATATATATATATATATACATGCATATTACATACATTTGTCTCATATACATATATATGTATATGAGACAAAACTCAATATCCTTATTGAAAAGAGACAAAAATTAAAATTTGATTAAATGTTTAGACAGAGTCGGCAATTAAAAAAGCCCCAGCATTCCAAATATATGGATTTGGTTAAAAAGAGGAGAAATTTGGAAATTTATTTGATTAAAATTTCAATTTTTTAGATTTTATGTAAGGTTAAAGTTTTTAAAAAATTTTAATGTTTTTTTGGCTTTTTTTAAAAAGTTTTATGGTTTGGGGTTTTTTTTAATTTTTAAATTTTTGTATGTTTTTTAGTTTTTTTACTTTTTTATGTTTTTTTGGTTTTTTAAAAGTATTTTATGTTTTTTTTGTTTTTGCAAAGTTTTTAAAAAGTTTTTAAAATTTTCAAAAAGTTTTTCAATTTTAATTCTAAAAACAAAAAATATACTTAAAGGAACAACAATCTATCTATTTACTCTACTATTAACAAGTACCTTCGACCAAAAAGAGGAAAATTGGATATTCTAAGCAGCATTATGCAAATTTTTAGTGTGTGCCAATAGAGTAAAGGTTGACTAGCCCTGGGATTACTAAAAGAAATTTTTTTCACAAAAATCTTAGTACTAACTTTACAAGGGAACGTAAGAGTACCCATTAATTTATTTTCTGCCGATCAAAGGACTTATTGGTTTATTGATAAAAAAAATCAATTAATTTTTATTGTGAGGTTGAAGAGAATGTAATGTTCAGCTTTGAATATTTTGAGTAAGAGTTGTGCTATCAAGTGGAAATTTGAAAACTAAGTAAATAAAATAAAAAACTGTTAGAATTTAAGAGAATATTTTTCTATTGTTTAAGCTATTGCTAAAACAGTGATCGTTATTTGGATGCTCAATTTATTGCCAACAAGATTGTCTAATCTATTGCTAATAGGATTATTAACTCTATTGCTAAAAAGATAGTTCACTCTACTGGTATTATGATTGTCCTTTCTATTGATTCTATTGCTAATGAGACTGTTTATTTTATTGCTAAAAAGATAGTTCACTCTATTGCTAAAAAGATAGTTGACTCTATTGCTAAAAAGATAGTTGACTCTACTGGTAATATGATTGTCCTTTCTCTATTGATTCTATTGCTAGTGACACTGTTCATTTTATTGCTTAAAAGATTATTAACTCTATTGCTAAAAAGATAGTTCACTCTACTGGTAATATGAATGTCTTTTCTATTGATTCAATTGCTACTGAGACTGTTCACTTTATTGCTTAAAAGATTGTTCACTCTATTGCTAGAAATATAGTTCACTCTACTGGTAATATGAATGTCTTTTCTATTGATTCAATTGCTACTGAGACTGTTCACTTTATTGCTTAAAAGATTGTTCACTCTATTGCTAGAAATATAGTTCACTCTACTGGTAATATGATTGTCCTTTCTATTGATTCTATTGCTAATGAGACTGTTTATTTTATTGCTTAAAAGATAGTTCACTCTATTGCTAAAAAGATAGTTCACTCTATTGCCAACAAGATTGTCTAATCTATTGCTAATAGGATTATTAACTTATTGCTAAAAAGATAGTTCACTCTACTGGTAACATGATTGTCCTTTCTATTGATTCTATTGCTAATGACACTGTTCATTTTATTGCTTAAAAGATTGTTAACTCTATTGGCAATAATCTTGTCCATTCTATTAATTCTATTGCTAATAGAAAAGTTCAATCTATTGTTATTGGGATTGTTCGTTCTATTTCTAATACAGTTTTTCATTCTATTGGTAATACGATTGTTGAATTACTGCTAATAAAGTTGTACATTCTATTGATTCTATTGCTAATAAAATTGTTCACTCTATTGCTAATAAGACTGCTCACTTTATTGCTAATATTATTGCCCATTCTATTGATGCTGTTGGCGATAGGATTAATCACTCTTTTTCTAATAGGAATTGTCAGTCTGTGGCTAGTACGTTTTGCCTATTCTACTGCTAATATAATTATACAATTTATAAATTCTATTGCAAATAACATTGTTCACTCTTTTGCTAATAAGAATATTTGCCCAATTGCTTTATCTCTGCAACCCCTATCACATCAAAGTGGTGTTGGCTGCTTTAGTTTTTACCTGAGGCCTGTCACAGTCAGAAACAGCTATGAGTTAGGTATTTCTTTCATCGTCATCTTCGTCGACATTTATCTTTGAACCCATTGCCTCAGTAAATAATAACAATTAAAGTTAGTATTTTTTTGATTCGTCTAATACCTCACTGGGAATACCATGAAACTTCCAACGACAGGGTCGAAGATAAGAGTACCATGAAGGATGTTTTTTTTCTTTTCCCTGTTTTTTATTGACTATTTACCTACCTTACCGGATCGGGTGGATTGCCCGGGTCACTCTGATTCGTTGTCTCCATACGTCCTGATCCATCATTGCTTTTGCAGTTCTGTAGCACTTAGTCAAGTGTCTTCACATAACAAATCCACATGTGCTTTGGATGGTCTTTCCCTGGACGTATGACCATGCGTTGGCTTCCAAGGTAGCAGTGTTGAGATTAATTCGTCTTTGCTAGGGTAGCAATGTCGAGCAAATTTCATTCGTCTTTCCATTATTGTGTCGCTAAATGCCGGTATGCTTCCATACAATTCTGCTAATGTCGGATGATCGGTCCAAGATTTATTGAGAATCGCCCTCAACATCCTAGTGTAGGAACCATTTTTCATTTGATCTTTGAGAAGCGCCCAAATAGTCGATATATAAAGTAAAACTGGCTCGACCACTGCTCAGAAGAAGTTCCTTTTAAGGTTGTAGGTAAGATCGATTTCCAAATGCGTGTCAATTTATCAACTGCTTCCCAAGCTTTTACGATGCGGATATCAATATCCTTAGCTGTTGAAGTGATCTCGCTTCCAAAGTAAATAAAATTATTCTCTTCTTTATGGGGAAAGTTGTTGATATTGACTATTTAAAGAAATCTAAAAGCCATTATACTTACCATACCACAGGTCTATAAAGAAATTTTTCATTTGCTTCAATCTTTATTATTCTAAGAATTGCTTTAAAGAAACTATTTTCTTTAGTTTTAGATAACTTTTACCTCACAGCACTTTCATCTGAGGTCATTGTCGCTTTCTTAAACTTGTCAAACATTTAATTGGTGTTTGAAATGAACGACATCTGAATAGGCACTTAAAAAGTAACATGACATTATTGACAATTACCGTACCTTTTAAAGGCTGTGTTTATCTATCCATCTATCTATCTATCTATCTATCTATCTATCTATCTATCTATCTATCTATCTATCTATCAATCTATGTATGTATGTATGTATGTATGTATGTATGTATCTATCAATCAATCTATCTATCCATCTATCTGTCTATCTATCTATCTATCTATCTATCTATCTATCCATCTATCTGTCTATCTATCTATCTATCTATCTATCTATCTATCTATCTATCTATCTATCTATTTATCTATCTATCTATAAGTGAGTATGTTTCTCTGTCTGTTTGAAGTAAATTTATGAGAAAACTACTGAATCTAGGAAGCTAAAATTTGGAGTATGAGTCTATCTTTATCCGGGGAGGATCGGAGGTATAAAAGGCTGACCTCGTAGGTCCTATTCTTGGGCGTTACGGTGCGGCCAATCCCATTTTTAAGGAAAAGGAGGCCTCCATTTAAAAATTTGAATAAAATTAAAAATATAAAAATTTAAAGATAACAACAAATTATAAAAATATAAATAAATTCGAAAACAAAAATAAAGCAATATTAAAACTTATTTTGAAATTAAGAAAGTTTATTTACTATAAAGTAATCTCCTTGACCGTACAAGTCCTCGGTAGTATAGTGGTGAGTATCCCCGCCTGTCACGTGGGAGACCAGGATTTGATTCCTTGCCGGGGAGGACTTTCTTTTTGTGTTTTTTTAATCTTCTTTTTTTGCCAATGTATTGCCATAGCATTTTTTATTTGAAGTTCTAACATGATCTTTCGTAAGATTACCAAAGTTTAAATTACCTATAATTTCTATACCACACCCTGGGTGTCAAGGTACTTGCAGTTCTTTGAAATGAAATGGTCTACCAACCATCACATTTCTAATCGAGCAATACCTTACAATTATCTTGATAGGGCCTTTTTAGCCTACTAAATTGCACTTTTTTTACCCGAGCAACGCCTGCTAGTAACAAATTAAATAAAAATAACTGGTACTTTACCAGCAGCCATATAACGACTCCAGAAAATAGTGCCAATGTGAGTGATATGAGGACTAATGGCCATATTTCAAAACAAGCAACTACTAATTTCCTTGTGATTTCTTTTGGTGACTCGTCCTTAATGTATAATATCATTGCTCTTTCAATTGGTACAATAGGTATGAAATTCATTGCGCGAACTTTCACATCTTTTGTTGAGCCATACACGGGAAAGAACAGCTCTCCTTCTTTCTCACGTGCTGAAAAAAGTAACTGCATATAACCAGTGGTCACTTTGTGCCATTTGTATTTCAAGCAAGACGTACAACAGCTGTTGAAAATATCTTCTCCAAGCACTAAAAAAAGGAATATTTAATACAATTAAAACTGGGAGCCAAAACCAAAACGGAGAAAGTCATAGATGGGCTCGATGTTTACGCGATGAAAACAGGTAGGAAGTAGAACGACGTCTTGGAAACGATCAGTCACTCTTGAGGAAATTAGAATTTCACTGTTAGAGCGAAAATTTTATCAGTAGAATATGTTAGAAAGAGATATACTCATCAATAATTGACTTTAATTCTTAAACACGTACACCATTCTTCATTGACAAATCATTCTAAATTCTTCAATGATAACGAAAAAGCAAAGCTTCCTGTTTTGGAATATTTGGTCTTGAAAATTGTTGACTTTATGGACTCAGTGGAAACCATAGATATAGGAGCTTAGTCATCTCATGCTTTTACTTAGCAGTATTTCGAGAGATACTTCTTCCATCGTCGGGCACTTGAAACGCGTGATGATAGGAGAAGTATCTATCGAAACGCTGATTCTTAAATGCTGACGACTTATGACATGATAAAGCTCCTATATCTATGACTACTTCTTATTTGATTCTTAAACATTTATGGTAAATTTTGATAGTGCTTGAAAAAGCTAATGAACTTTATTTGCTTTTAAAAAACCTTGGTATGCATTTGGTTACTTGTGAACAAAAGGGTTTTTCTTGCAATAGCTTCCAATTTTATCAAAGTATAATAATGATTAATACGAACAATTTTTCCAATTGCAAAATAGTGTGCATTCTATGGACAAACTGATTATTTATTTATTAAACTGTCTGCAACTGGTAGCACAGAAGACTTCCGTAAACAATGATGCAAGTGCTTTATTGTAAATAAGCTTGTATTTGGGATAATGGCATCATTTTAATTCTAATAATACAAATTCTAATAATAAAATTATAATAATTAGAAGTAATGACAGTTTTGATTTTAGCTGACATTGATTTTACTAGAGTGTAAAAATGATCTTTTGTACCACCAGCACATCACTAGGCAGCCACCAACACACTTAATGACTGGCATATCTACAATATTTAGTGTAATCGGTGTATGAATTGTGTTTGCTGGAATCTGGAATGATCTTGAACGATGAGAGCCTGACTATGGGAGAAGTATCTATCGAAACGTAGCTCGAAAAAAGATCACGACTCATGACATGATAAAGTCCTTACATCTATAGAAATGATCTTTTTGGCAAGCAGCTGATATAAATAAGTAATATTTGAGACAGAATCTACATTATCCTTCAGTAATTCAACGCGACCATGACAATCGTTAAAATAATAATCATTTGTGGCAATATCAACAAATGATTACATTTCCTAACAGTGAAGAAGAAATGGAATGATTATTAATGAAAAGTTTTAAAGAAATAAACAGCCTTTTCCATTAAGGCGCACCATATCCAGACTCTAAAAATGACAGTGATTACTTTCCTATTCACAGTCAACAATACACAACTAAGAGATAAGCATAGCCTTATTGTTGTTATTCACCTTAGTGTTTGGAGGACCATAAGAACTATTCATTGGGGAGTGAGAGAAGCAAAATAGGGATTCCTAAAGTTTGAGAGAACGTTCTTTTTGTCGGCATTTACTGTGTGCTACATTCTATTGATACATTTTTTGTAGTTTTTTTGTAATTATCAGAAAACTTAATAGCCAGAGTGAAAAATAAGTGGAGATGAAAAATACCATATATGTGTGTGTATGTATATATATATGTGTGTGTATGTATATATATATGTATGTATATGTATATATATATATGTGTGTGTATATATATCTACATGTGTGTGTGTCTGTGTGTCTGTGTTTCTGTGTGTCTGTGTATCTGTGTGTCTGTGTGTCTGTGTGTCTGTGTGTCTGTGTGTCTGTGTGTCTGTGTGTCTGTGTGTCTGTGTGTCTGTGTGTCTGTGTGTCTGTGTGTGTGTGTGTGTGTGTGTCTGAGTATCTGTGTGTACGCGTATGTGTGTGTGTGCGTGTATGTGTATGTGTGTATATGTGTATGTNTTTTTCTTCATATTTAATTATATTGATATCTGTATACCCCATTTTATCAACACAAATAAGAAATGTATGTTATATGTTTGAAACATTGGAGCTCTGCAAGACCTCATATATTTTGGCCTTTGTATATCTTGAATACCAAAAATTAAAAAATGCAATTCATTCAAATAATATTTGTTCTTTTCTTAATAAGAAAAACAAACGCAAATTTCTGAAGCAGGAGAGATGCAAAACGAATTTCTTGAAGCACTGAAGTGAAGAAAAATTGAGCTTTACTCATCATTCCCAAGGCACGTGAACTCACCGACAGTTTTTTCCTTCAAAAACATATCCGATGAACGTTAAGTATACCAAATTTTTTGGGACCTTAAAAGATTGTGTGTTTGTGTGTTTTTGTTTATGTGTGTGTGTGTGTATGTGTGTGTGTGTGTATGTGTGTTTTTGTATATGTGTGTGTGTGTGTCTGTGTGTCTGTGTGTCTGTGTGTCTGTGTGTCTGTGTGTCTGTGTGTCTGTGTGTCTGTGTGTCTGTGTGTCTGTGTGTCTGTGTGTCTGTATGTCTGTGTGTCTTTGTGTCTGTGTGTTTGTTTGGTTATGTAGGTTCCACAAAAATAATACTCTTATTGGCCTTGTTTATGTTGTGGCTACTTAATATTCAATATTTGTGATAAGTTGGCTTCATGTAATTATTTTTCTAGTTAACGCCTCTTTGAGTTTTCCGTATTTTTATTCTAATGTTGCAGAAAATCACTTAAATGGAACATCGAAAATATCTTCAATGTAGTCTAAACAATTTAAAGCCTGATAAACAGTGTCTCAAAAACGGCAGGAGGTAATCTTGATTTTTAAATCAAGAGCTTTTTAAAAAAAGAGATATTATAGACTATGTTTATCTCTATGTTTCTTCCCATTGGAGTTTTCAAGCCTCTTTCTATGTGGTTGTAAATTATTTAGACCAAATTAGAGCTATTATCAGTGATATCAGCTCTCAGTTTTTGTAGCAAAACTGAGTAAATGTCTTGCGAATAATAACCCCCTGTAAAGCAATTAAGGATAAATTATAATTACATAAAATATTTCAATGATGTTTATTTGCAGTGTCTTAAATATTTAAACATAAGAAAGGCAAGTGGTTTCAATTAGATATTCACCTGTGTTGGTTATGAAAATTTGTTTTAGAATGAGTAAACGTTTTCATATTTGCACCCTTAATGTGAAGACACTTATAGGTTCTAGAGTGATCTCTCTGCCAGTCAGGTAGATATAATTGTTTCCTCACTTATTGAGATTGGATAAAACTCAAACGATGCAATCAATCACTTACAATTAAGTAGTATTGTGGCTCTTTTCCCCCTGTTTTGTCCAGGGTGTCTCAAAACTGAAAATATTTAAACTGCATTTCTCATAATATCTTGACTCAGTATTCTGACGATCTGTGTACATCCCAGTTCATCATTCCAATCAACTGAGATGTACGTTGTTTAGCTAAGACTCGGGAACGGTGGTACCAAGAAAGGGTGTTTAGTGTTTCCTTTTTGCTGACATATTCAATTAGGTTTACCCCACAACCTTGAAATAACAGGTTGGTGTCTGTCGGGATTAAACCTGTCTCATGAGGAGGAGAGGCCCTTTAGCGTTGATTATCAGCCCTTTTGGAGATGGTACCTCGATAATATCACCGGTGGTAGTGTCATTTGATCACCACTACTCTCTTGTGATGACAATGTATGGCAGACGGTGGCTGCTGTCTCTCCGTTTACTACCATCTCCATCACAGAAGAACTCAGTTACTCGGAATGCTAATGGTGTCGGCCAAGGTTATGCTTTCGGAAATCTATTCCTTTTCCCCTATGACAAGTGGAATTAAACTAATGGCCCCCATTATCTGGCAGACCTTTAGTTGTCAGTGGGTGCGAAGAACCTCCGAGCCCAAAATTGACTCCTCACTAAAAAAAGAAAACAAAAACCTCTCATCAGCTTTCAGTAATCCCAGAGGTCCGAAATAGTAAAATAACTTGAATGTAAAAATAAGGTATTCATGTACTTTAAATTGTCTCTTCTACAGGCCACTTGTTGCCTATTTTTCTTGTATCGATCTCCGTCTTATTATCTTTTCTCAGTTATTGAACCAGTATGAGACTCAATTTGTATGGCCTTGAAATAGCATTACGGTTGGAGGCTACAAACCGGAGGCTACGGTTTGTAGCCTCCGGGCCCAAAATTGACTCCATATCTGAGAGTGCAGACTCAAGATTTGGTAGTTTTTGCTCTACACAGACCCGGAATAACTTGTTATCTTAAAAAAATACTCTCTTCTTAGCCTTCAGCAATGTCAAAGGTCTTCGTTCCAATTTTTCTTTTGTGAAAGCTTTCCGTCCTTCAGAATCACCTCATATTTTTCCACTTTGTGAGACAAGTAATAATAGGTATCTTCATGAAAAGGCTATTTACCTATATTTCGACTAGATTCTACAATTCATCTTCATGGACTTGATATCTTTGCTCGACAGAACCTTCCAGCTGTTATAGTAAAATAACTTGAATTTAAAGATAAGCTATTCATGTGCTTTAAATTGTCTCTTCTACAGGCTACTTGTTACTTATTTTCCTTGTAACGATCTTTGCCATCTGATCCCAGCTCAGGTATTGAAACAGTATCAGACTACATTTGCAAGGCCTTGAAATAGCATTAAACTGCTTTGTCTGTGGTGACATCAATGCTCATTACATAAATTGTCTCTCATTCTTAAAGAACTGACAGATCTAAAAAGGCTATTTAAAACTTCGCTCTTGCCCATGACCTTGCACACTTGATCGACTTTCTGATTCAGACTCAGGAGAACATTGTCTTTTCGACCTTTTTTGTTCCTGGGCATTGTATAGTTTCATCTTTGACTCCTTTTGGATATTCTGATTATGTTGTTGTCCCAATTAAGTTTAAGGTAACTGTTTCAAATCTCAGTGACAAGTTATATCATCTTAAGTCTTGAAAATGTTGCCAAGGCTCACTGGGATGGGTCTCGTCAGGTTCTTCGTGATATTCCATGAGATTCAATATTTAGCAAATCAGTTTCTGATGCTGTATTTGAAGTCATAGAATGGGTCCAGGTTGGTATTGAAACATCTGTACCTAGTTGTACTTTAAAAATTCAAACTTCATTGTCCTTTATGGTTTAATGTTCATTGTTTTCCTGGCATTGTCCATCGCAATCATTTCTACATTTAGTTTCAAAGTGATGGGAATAATGAATCTCGAAGTTCGTTCCAACAGGGTAGCAGCTGTTGTTAAAGGGTGATTTCTGAGGGTAAATCTCGCTTTCTTGAACGCGGTCGAGAATCTATTACCTCTCAAAGACTTGGAAGTAAATTTTTTGATAAGATTTACAATTGTCTTTTAAATTCTAGCCAGTCGGTTATTTCTTCATTCTTTGATGTGTTCGATTTTCTTTGTTTTCTGGAGAAAAAAGCTGATTTTTTCAGCACGTTGATTTGTTTCATAAGCGTTCTGGTTATGGTATTTGTGGAAGGGTCTTAGAAATCCCTCAATCCTTTCTCTCAGATCATAAAATGCTCGTCGTATTAGATGAAATTTCATCTGATGAGTATTCCATTGACTCTGGCGTTCCTCTATTATGAGCTTTTCTGGCAAGTACCAGCTGAGTTTGTTGCATCTTGTGTGACTAGTTTCTCTCAACGTCCTCACCCTCATGCAATTGTTGTCTCCCTTTGTTATAAATCTTTCTGTGGTTGTAGTTTTTTACCTCGAACTGCTAGATTGTGGAACTATTTAACATCTTTTAAGAGCTTGGTTGTTTTTCTTTTACTAGAGATTACCTTACACTTAAGGCCATCTTGTATTCTATAAATCTAGAATCTGCTCTTTCATGGAATACCGTTGCCATATCTGAACAGATTCTCACTCATCTCATCCTGCTGTTCTTGATCATGTTCTGAGACATGCTTGTAACTTGGGAGGTACAAATCTCGATATTTTTCTTCAACCTTTGTCTTACCGATAGAGGCTCATTGCTTGTCTTATCCTTTCTACAGATATTATCATGGCAAGTGCTCTGATGAGCTTTCCTCGTTGGTACCAGGCAAGCTTGTTTCGTCTGGTGTAACTCGTTTTTCTGAACGTCTTCATACTTTGGTAGTTATTGTCAATGGTTGTAATAAATTTTTCTATGATTGTAGGTTTTTTCCTCAGACTGCAAAACATCTAAGTGCATTCCTTCATCATATGGTTGGAATGTTTTTAAGTCTAAGATCAACTTCTATCTCTTGGCTTAACTATTTTTGATTTTGTCTTTTCTTTACAGTTTCATACACTTAGTGGCTTTATACCTTGTATGCCTCTTAAGTATATAACGATGTTGTTGTTGTTGTCTCTTGTTGTAATTAATCTTTCTATGAATGTAGTTTCTTTCCTTTTATGTCTAGATTATGCAACTCTTTGGCTTCTGGGTGCCTTTTTCATCACATGATTTGAATGTTTTAAGTCTAAGGTTAAGTTTTTTTTCTTGGCCTAATATTTTTTCCCTGTCTATCTTCACATTTCCATGTATCTAGTGGCATTGTAACTTGTATGTTTTTTAACCATTAAATTTTTTTTTCATCCTTAAAACTGCTCCTGCTGGTCATTTTGACAGTTATGAGGATAAGGGGTAAAAATAAGCTCGTTAACTATTGGTCTGAAGCCAACCTCACTACGCATTACTAGAACATCTAGTTTCCATAGTGTTTTTTTCTTTGTTTACCTTTTTTTCCATATTGAAATGGGAAACACGGGGAAGCCAGCATTCATACACATATTGGGGCAAGACACTGGCAGATAAAGCTTGGGATGCTAGCAATTTGGCTGCCTGATCTTTGCAGCCACCATAGCTGGACGTGTTTTTATCCACTGTTGACTCAAGGATGTGACACTAGAGCCAGTTATTCATACATTAATCACCAATCTTTCACAAAAAAAAGAAATTGGCAGAAATAAATTGTCTCTATGTCTCTGTGTCTCTGTGTCTCTGTGTAGTGTGATTAAATTGAGGGTGTACAATGGCTTATTCTTGTTGTTGGCAAATTAGTCTATGAGATTTCCTCGTCAACAATATTCCTGTATATAGAGAAATGGTATAAAAGGAATTCCAAAAACACAAAGGATCAATAGCTTGTTTAAACCAGAAAATAATATACCCGATTCAAAATATCACAAGAAAATCCAGTCCAGTTAAAACGCCAACACAAGTTGAGGTTCGAACAACAACGTTCGAAACCGTTGCGAAAAAGCCAAACTAGTCTAAAACTTTATTTGTTTTACAAAAAAATGGCTTCAAGAAACCAAAATAGGTCTTTTTAAGAAGAATGGTTTACGGAATACAACTGGTTAGATTATAATGAAATTAATGATTTTGATAGATGTTCTATTAAGAAAAACATAAAATGCAGAATGGCTTTGGCAAAAGATGTTTTCGGTAGACCCCGGTATATACTCACGAGTAGAAGTCTAACAGTAGAATTAAAAAAAAGAATTTTTAATAACTATGAAATACCTGTGTTGACATACGGTAGTGAATGTTGGGTTATAAGTGAAACTTTGGAGAAACGGATCGAAGCTGCGGAGATGTGGTTCTTCCGCCGAATGTTAAAAGCTCCATGTGCTGAGAGGAAAAGTAATGAGGAAGTTTTAAGAATGGCATAATCAAAGCGATGTTTAGTTAAGTCCAAATCGGGAAAGGCAATTAAGGTTCCTAGGACACATTATTCGAGAAGGGAAGAGAGCCAGAGGAAGACAAAGATTATCTTATCTAGAAAAAATATGCAGATGGATAAAGGGCAGTTTCAATTCAAGTATTAATGCTGTTACTTTAATTCAACTGGCTACAGACAGATGCCAATGGAAAGCCATGATCGCCAACGTCCTCAGAGAATACGACACTAAAAGAGACACAGAGAGAGAGGGAAAGAGAGAGAGAGAGAGAGAGAGAGAGAGAGAGAAAGAAATATATATATATATATATATATATATATATATTAAAGAAGTCTGATCCAAAGAGGACCAGTCGGTGGAGCTAAGTCCCATAAATTACCAGATGGAATGTTTACGTCAAATGTTTCCATGGAATTCTCAAATATCTAAACGTTTCTGCTATGATACAAATATTTACAGGAACCAAGGTAACTATGTCTATTTCTCGTCGTCTCATAAGTTTGATGACTCGCATCACTTGTTAAATATTAAAAACGTATTTATAAAAGACAGCTTGTGGCAATGTGCGTTGCTAAGATACAAAATTACGTATTTCGAAAAGATATATAGTTTTGAGGTGGAAAATTAATATGAGGTCGTTTTCAAGTCACGTCAGTAGAAGACATTTCCTTATCTTTTTAAAAAAAGTAAAGAATCTATTGTCTAAAAGTATTGACTTTCTCGTAGTTGCACATTGAATATAAAAAGAATAAAAACAAAAATAATGTCTTAAATTTTTTGACCTTTTTTTGTTTTCCTTTTGTACCATCTACTTGCTACGGATATAGTTCCTATTGGCAATTCCAACTCAGCTTTAAATACTATTATCTGTAAAGGCTAGTGTATGAAGAAAGGCCCCTGTAGAGATGGAAAAGTGTCGTCTTTTCACTTCTATTCTCTCTATTATTATTATTTAATACGCTCTGCAATCATACATTGAGGACTCACAACAATAAAATGAATCTAAGACCAAAAATATATATTTTTGTATGCTTCTAAATTGTACGACGTGAGACAATAATAGTAATATTAATATTTATACAGTTTTACTTATTTGATATAAACATTCCATTGAGTCAAGCATCTGCTAAAAAAAAGGACAAAAGAAGATATAAACTTACGTCCAAGTCAAAGCTGAAGCCATTGCTGCTTTTTTAAACTTCACAAAGGTTTAATTTGTGTTTAAATTGAGAGAGAGAGAGAGAGAGAGAGAGAGAGAGAGAGAG
>RDPX01000087.1:764679-802381 GCA_003991215.1 Morbakka virulenta
AATATAATATAATATAATATAATATAATATAATATAATATAATATAATATAATATAATAAAATAAAATATAATATAATATAATATAATATAATATAATATAATATAATATAATATAATAAAAAATAATATAATATAATATAATATAATATAATATAATACAATTATATTGTTATAATATAATATAATATAAAATATTTATATTGTTATAATATAATATAATATAATATAATATAATATAATATAATATAATATAATATAATATAATATAATATAATATAATATAATATAATATAAAATAATATAATATAATATAATATATTTATATTGTTATAATATAATATATTATACTATATTATATATGATAAATATAACTTATTTTTTATTAATTCATTTTCATACAGGAGTGTTGGATTTATTTTCATCTGGTAGAGGAAACCTTAATTAAGATTCTAGGCTAAATGTTAAACGCCAAAGCTCTTCCCCTTTCAATTTCTCTTTAATTATACCGAAATGTTTTCTTCATACCTAATAGTATATTTTTGTGGTTGACAAATAAGATAAATTATATTATTGAAATAGCTCAAAAGTATAGCTTACTTTCCTTCTGACCAAAACCAGCAACTTTTTTATTTTTTTTTTATAATTTTAACGTCATTTCCCCCCAGCAATTGGGGCTCAGACGATGCTCTTCAGAGGGACTTTGATTTGGCAGTGAGGAATTTCTTGGCCGGATGCTTTTTCTGACGCTAACCAATGGCATTTTTGTAAAGTTCCAAATTCTCCTCGATAGCTCGGGAAATCGAACGCGGAACTCTTGGTTACCATGCAATTGCACTAACCATTAAGCCACGGCTCCTCAAACCAGCAATCTTTCATGAATAATAAATTGTGTTATATCTGCATATATGATGACTACAAAAATTGTGGTCTTCAGGTGTTAGTTAAACATTATAGACAGAAAATTAAATCCATAACAGTAAACCATTCAGGGTAGTCTCCTTATATGTAATTAAGAATTGAAGGGTAAATATACATATTTTTGTCCCCGCAAAGTGCATTAGTTCTGAGTTGCTTTAAGATTTTTTGGGTGTTTATATGATACATCAATTTGAAGTAATATCAAGACATCTGTTTTCTATAATGAATATTGATACATGCAATGTCCTTAAAAGTAAGGAAAGCTTCTACGTTTTCTCAAAACATAATGATCTTCAATTGAAATTTTTCCAGAAGGAATATCTCGAGCATTTATATTTTGACCGTTCTCAATCGCAATAATATTTTGTTTTTGTATCATGTTGAAAAGATAAAAAGGNACGTTTTCTCAAAACATAATGATCTTCAATTGAAATTTTTCCAGAAGGAATATCTCGAGCATTTATATTTTGACCGTTCTCAATCGCAATAATATTTTGTTTTCGTATCATGTTGAAAAGATAAAAAGGGCTTTATTTAAAGCAAGTTAAATTTTTTATTTTTGAAAAGTATTTTTCACTCTAAAAACTCTATTTTTAGTGATTTAAATCTCTTATAAAAAGGATTATGTTACTGTGATCAGGCAGTTTCGAAAGCAACGAGAAAATTGGACCGATTAAAACCAAGAAAAACTCTGAGTACTGTAAAGTTAGAGTTTTTTTTACTCGTATATCTGATTATATGATAGCTCCTACGTTTTAATGTGATAGACACTGTTGCTGATGACATTTCATATTCATTTGTTAATACATATATATATATATATATATATATATATATATATATATATATATATATGTATATGAGCGTTATGTGCGATAATAAGAAATTTAATAAGATAATTTGTGCTGTAATGGTGCCAGAAAAAGTGCTATATTTAGAACTTGAAGGAATATTTTGACCTTAATTACTAACTGTTGCCATATATCAAAGCAAATTGATTGCTATATATATTTCCAAAATCTATTACAATGGCATATTGTCATCAAAAGTGTGCTACAGTTAGCTCTTAAAAGAGTATTTTCACCTTAATCACTAACTGTTATAATATGTCAAAGCAGTGCTATATACATTTTCTAATATCTGTTGCAATGGCGTATTTTTACAGCATGTATTGAATTAAACAGCTCGCTTACAAGCTTACCTTGCATTAATCCTCTATGTTTCGATTTTAACTTGTCGAAATCTATCGCGTAAGGAGGAAAATCAAGAAATACAATTCGAACTTCTTTATGACACGATTCAGCGGAGCAGGTTTTGTTGCTTTGCCTTACAGCAACATTATGCAAACTTAGTAGTAATTTTGATTCTTCCAGACATATATTGCCACCTTGTACTAATGGTAAGATTAAAAGTAGCCACTTCAGACAAAACTCCATTTTCATTAAAAGCTATTCAGTTGCTTTGCATTCCTTTTTGAATGTTCCGGAAATGGCTTAAATGTAATTTCAGTTTTGTTTTTGCAGTGTGGAGCTGACGTTTTCGGCATTCGATACATCCAATGATATTGTAAACACTACTGAGCACATGGACCTCAGTTATTTAAAAACGGTTTACTCGGGTCATAGAAACAACAAATGTTATCCCAACTTGTAGCCATGACACCTGAACCTGTATTGCGTCCTTGGGGATAATTGTAGTAATTATACATATGGCTGTAATGTATCGATACGAAATTTGCAAATGTTTCTTTTGCAATGTTAACAGAGAAAGAAACTTAGAGGTAATATTCTTCTGTATAAAGGTAACTAACTTCTGTAATTTGACAATTGTATAGGCTCCAAACACATTTGAAGTAATTAGTAGGATATTTTGGGATCCCTGGCTTTCGGTATCTTGGCTGTCAGGCTTTCGTCTAGCCCCGCAATCCAGAAGTATTTAACAAGATTAAGCGAGACAGTACAATGGATATATTCTCTATAGAGTATTCTGTTATTTCTTTCTTAAGGTTCTCACAAATTTATTTCGCAATTTATATTTTTACACCTTCAAAACGCCGAGCCTGGTAAAATTCATAACGTTTTTATCATAACGATTATCAATAATATTTATGATTAACACGAAATCAAACTATCAAGAAAAAGAATTTTTAAAAATAACGTAACTCGAAACAAGTGAAGTGAATATTAAAAAAACACATTTTTTGAATGTGACAATCCTATAATTTGATAAGTCAATATCCTTAGATTATGTACCTGTTGAATCGATCTGTGATAATATTATTCAGGGAAAAGCTGCAGAAATCAAACTACCTTTATTAGATAAGTGTCACTAGCACTGTATTGTGATTGGCTCAGAAAGACAAATATATCGTGGTTTTATCACGTCACAAGTCGGAAACTTTTACTGAGCTTACAACTCTTGACATAATAAAGCTCCTGTGTCTATGGTTTCCATTGAGTGCATAGTCAGGAATTTTCAAACAGACAAGGTGATTGATAAAAACTGGTTACTTTTGTGAATATAGGGTTAGAACAATGAAGACCAAATCCCATTTTTTTTGTCTACATCAAGTAACGAAAGTTGAGGTATCTCTAATACTCTTAAGTGAAAGGCAAGTCAATCACAATTTTAACTGTTTGATGTCGAAACGTTTTCTCGGAAGAACCGCATATTGATAGCGTCAATCTTTCGCTTCCAGTTGTCAGTATTTCTACATGGGTTCTATCCATGCTAAGTGCTTGAAGTTGCTCATCAGTTTTGGTAACTTTTCCTACTTCCTGAAACGTTAACCTCTCATTGTTAATAAACAATGTGATTGCCACATCTTCTATCTAAACTGAAATACTTGGGCGTGCCATTAAGGACACCTTTTAGCCTATTTGCACATTGTACTAAATTATCTTCTGTTTGTAAAGTAACATCCGTTGCCTTAGTTGTTATTGATCCTACCGTCAAACGTCCATTGATCTCCTTGATGTATGAATTGCATGTTACAGACAGCTGCTTTCTCTGTCTCAAATACATGACTTTCCAGTCAGCAATCCCTTGACCTGTCAGTACTACGTTTGACCTTGCTGGGTTTTTTTTGTTTTTTCAGGCTTCGTAGTGTGATATTTGATCATGAGATCACGCGAGACAATTTCGGTAAAAGGATTTCTTGTCCGTTACCAAATAATAAAAGGCAAGGCCCATTTAGCAGATATGGTCAATGATACAAATAGCTTGTTTATCGTAACTATTTCTCATTCTCTGTCAGTGCAGATGTTTACAAGGATAAAATAATTAAAATATCCTCAAGTCATCTTTAGTCAAATTATTTTTGACAGAGGTTGTTCGAAAGCCGATGCCATAAACCGTTAAGCAGTGTAAGAATGTACAAATACTGCTAATACTTACAACCACCTAGCTACACTTGGAACAGCGGAAATTTAATTTCTGCTTCGTGTAAAGTAATTTCTTTACAGATTTTACGAAACCTATAGCTCAATAGTTTTACTGTAACGATAATGCCTATAAGTTGGTATTAGTGCATTTCAAAGGGTTTTGTAAGTCCATCACAGGTAAAGTTTATAATCTGTGTGGCCACTTCTTCTTTCTTCTTCTCTTTTATGGCTGCTGGTCCCGCATTACTGGGTCAGCTTCCCTGGTCTCCCGTCTCCAGGTTTCTCTTTCCAGGGCCTCTTCCTGATGAAGGCCGAAGTAGCTCATATCCTCTTTCACATTATCTTTCCATTGCTTCTTTGGTCTTCCTCCCGACCTTCTTCCTGGCACTATACTTTCCAAAGCCACTTTTACTGGGTGACCTTCTTCCCTCCTCTTCACATGTCCGTACCATCTCCTTTTTTTCTCCTTGACCTTCTCATTGATGTCATTTACCACCGGTTCTCTCCTGATGTCAAAACTACTTTCTCTGTCCCTCAGTTTCACGCCTTTGATTTTTCTCAACATCCTCATTTCAGTTGCCTGCAGTACCCTATCCCCCTTCTTTCCCATTGTCCACAATTCTGCAACATACAACAGAACAGGTCGTATTATGGTTCTATAAAGCTTGGCCTCGCTTGATATCCAAAAAGTAGTAATCTAGCCTCATCTTGTTATCCGTATTGGGGTTATGAAAGGGGTTTAGAAGTAGCTAGCCCAGAGAACACATATTGGTACAAATTGATAATCTTAGCTGATGGTCAAGTTGAAAATCACCAAACACAGGTACCAACAGCTAAACAATTTTTAGTTCAGTTTAGAATTACATTTCGATAGCAAATGGATGTAAACAGCGTTAAGAGAAGATTAAGTTAGCCATAAGAAACACCACTATTACTACTAATGATCATGAGGAGGAGGAAGAAGACGGTAACGATGATACAATAACTCTGGTTCCAATGATAGCAGAAGCTAGTCGTATGATCAAGAAGTGAAATGAGAAAATCAACTGGATTACCAATTACTCAGGAATAAAAAAAGATAATACTGGCAAGCACAGCACACACACTCAGAAACGTTTTACCAACCAAAATCACAATACAGACAAGGCAATTATTGCTATTTTACTGTAAAAGAGGACAAAACATTCTATAATTTAATCTAATAGTGATATTTAAATTTATGTAAATATATACAATTTTTACTAACAACACAGAGGAATAAAGTAAACAGGCATAGCTAGTTTGTACGTTAATAGTGCCGAAGTCCTCAGTAACAAGGATCGAATTGTTTAGAAGAGTGGCACCATACCTATCTTAGTTCTAAAAGAGTGTAATATATGCTGTTGATTTGATTGCTGTGCTGTAGGGAACGGATTGTTTCTTTTAGTTTTCTTGTTGTGGTATTAATTTCCTTCTCCAGATATTATTTTATTTTCCCAGTTCAAGGTGTTACCTTTTGTCCAGCAGTGCTCCGCTATTTCATAACCTTAAGTGTCACCTTTTTGAACAGCTCTCTTATGTTCTTTTTCTCTTTGACTAAACAACCGCTTCGATTCTCCATTGTAGAGGGCAGGACTGGATGCTGGCCTTACCACTGATATCCAGCTGCTGCGGTCTGCTGCCACTGCTTCCCATGCTGCTGGGCTGACGTCACCTGCCCTCAAGTGGCGCTTACAAAAGTCTTTGTGGCTTAAGACAGGTCTTCCACCAGGTCTAGAGCCAGTAACAAGTTCTTCGTACAACACGTCCTTGGGTATCCGGCTACTAGTAGTACTACTGCTACTACTACTACTACAAATAATAATAATAATAATAATAATAATAATAATAATAATAATAATCACACTTGGGTGTGATGCATGCACCCAGTTTACCCTTATCGGGCTGGTAGTCGGATGGGTTTGCTGGGGTTTCTACCCCTGAGTCCCCCATGGGCTCGTATTGCTCCACCACTCANAGTGGCGCTTACAAAAGTCTTTGTGGCTTAAGACAGGTCTTCCACCAGGTCTAGAGCCAGTAACAAGTTCTTCGTACAACACGTCCTTGGGTATCCGGCTACTAGTAGTACTACTGCTACTACTACTACTACAAATAATAATAATAATAATAATAATAATAATAATAATAATAATAATCACACTTGGGTGTGATGCATGCACCCAGTTTACCCTTATCGGGCTGGTAGTCGGATGGGTTTGCTGGGGTTTCTACCCCTGAGTCCCCCATGGGCTCGTATTGCTCCACCACTCAATAATAATAATAACAACACAGTAATAACACAACCCAGAAATAGGTTAAGAAAATGCCAATCATAAGCTTTTTAGGAATCACATCAGTGAGATTAGAGTATTAGGTAATTTCCAGCTTCCCCGGTTTAGAAGTTGGTATATCATCTACCAGTGGTATTAACAGAAAATTTGTATATAATAATAATAATAATAATAATAATAATAATAATAATTATATATATATAATAATAATTATTATATATATGTATATTGGTAGAATGTGGGAATTAAAAAAGTAAAAAGTTTTTCCTATAGTTGTTGGGGTATTAGGTAGTATATCGAAAGCTCTTAAGTCATGTGGAAAATCTGAAAATAGATATGAAGGCTAACTTCATAAAAAAACACTATTGCTTGGGACATCTATGATATTAACAAAAGTTCTAGAAACATAAGGAGAGGAAATACTGATTGCCTTTAGACATTTGCTGTGACTCATGAATTAGTTGTAAAGATAACGGTTATTTCATTATCCAGAGCCTAAAGCCTTCAAGATAAGCAAAATAATAATAATAAAAACAATAATAATACGAATAATATCAATAATAATAACATTCATCCTGGATATGAAGTTAATACGCATCCGGTTGTGAAATTTTGACGTGGGCAAATGAGGTTACCCTTTGCTACAACTACCTTCAGGTCACTCTTGTTAGCGAATATTCGCTCAACTATTACCAGGAATAGCCGCCTCATACACCGGGAATTAAACGAAATTTAGAGACTTAAAAATCATTAAGACTGTCAGTTCACTTAATAAATCTTTATATGTTGATATATCCCTTGATGAAGTATCAAGTGATAAGAGAGATATTACAACACTGACTGGCCTAGAAGACAACGTCCGCTATGGCTGTACTATCAATAGGCTACCCCAAAGTGTTGTAATTGAACATATAACTTGTGAAACCAGCTGTTCTGAAAACCAGAATCAGCAAGAACGCAGTTGCGATTTTGATGAGAATTATGAAGAATTTTTTGAGGTGAAGGAAAATATTCTTGAAAACATGCATATGGTGGATGGAGATACTTTCATTAAAGTTACTTTTAAACACAATCATTCAGCAGTAGTTAAAAACGCCAATGCTGTGGAAAATGACATTCGTAGGAATGTTGAATTAGATCCAACTGACATAAACACTGGTTTATATCCTACTTCAAAGGCACTTGAATCTGAGCTCGGTATAAAGTAAAGAAAAAATGGCAAGACAAATCGTCACAAAAAAAATAATGGAAAATTGTTATTGAGAGAGAAATTGAGCTTGTTGTTATCAGCTCAAACTTCTATCTTCTTTGAAATTAGAAAAGAAATCTCAAGAGTAGATAGTTCAGAAAAGTAGAGAAAATTCAAACTGGGAGGGGGGGGGGAGGGAATTATATACACACTATCCAGGAAGATATGAAAAAAAGAGTCCAAGTAAAAGGACAGAGATTACGATTCCTTGATAAGCGTACTTAACACTACCGACAAATTCAGCGAAAATAGAAAGCATGTGGCGTGAGCGGTGGGATGTCCTGGATGACAAGGGACAAATGTGGCAGTCGAGAGGAATCGAACCCACAGAAACCATAGCGTCTGGTAACAGTGAGACATGGCCCACATGAATAGCGCTGAACCGCCTACGAGTGGGGAATGGCGGGTGCATGGCCCAAGAAAGTCTTGGGATTTCACGACCTCAGACCTCTGCATCTGCGGCCAAGTGCATACTATGCAACACCTATTTAGCTGCCCAACCACCCCAAAATGCTAACCATAGGACATCCACGAGCCAAGACCAGCTGCTATCTACACTGCCAAACATTGGCTAAACCAACTGTGATTGTTAAGATGACGAAGAAGACTACCGACAAAATAAAATATTTGAAAAGGATCAGAAAAAGTTTTATGGAGAACTTAAGCAAAAATAAGTAGTGGTTACAGAAACGCCTTCAAAAGATCGAATTGAGCTGATTTGGAAAGGCATTTTGGGTAAAACGCAAGACTATAACGAGACAGGAGAGTGGTCTAAGAAAATAGAGCTTAGCAATGACAGTCTTTAACAAAGGAAATGGAAAGAAATCGGTGGCAAGAAGCTGTGTTGATAAATCACCTAACTGGCTGTGTATTGAAACAATATGCCTTTTAGCAAAAAGCAACGACACTGAACCCCTCCCTCCCCCCAACACACACACAAAAAATATGACCCAGTAACTTGTCTTTCACTACATATAAGCTATTGACATAAATCCTAACTGATAGAACATGCAAATATTTTTAAAAAAGTAATCTCTTTCCTCTGGAATAAAGGGACTGTAGACAAGGGTCTTATGGATGGAAGGATCAACTATTAATAAACAAAATGATATTGAAATCAGTCGCGCTCGTCACCGAAACTTGGGTTGTGCTTAAAATGATTACAAAAAAGCGTTCGATAGTGTCCCACAAAGGTGGATCTCACGGGGCGCTAGAATTCTATATAGTTTCCCCAAATATTACTTCCCACAACAAAATATGCAACAATGGAAAAGCCGTATCGTTTTCTCTCACGCAAAAGCTGCAATCTCTTGCAATGAACTACAAATCAAAGCGGAATCTTCCAAGGAGATTCACTCTCCTCCCTTTTATTTTGTATACCTCTTATTCCCTTGTCTTTAGAACTTAATAGATCAGGTTTTGGTTTTCATGTAGATGGTAAGGAACTGTCATACATCCTATATGGATGACATAAAGCTTTATGGAAAGGACGATAACGGAGGGTGAGGGTTTGCTAAAAATAGTGAGGTATAGTGACGATATAGGTATAAAGTTTGGTTTTGACAAGTGCACCAAAGCCACATTTATAAAAAGGTAAACGTCAAAAGAGTAACAATGGAGCTTTGGATAACAAGTGTGTAGTGAAAGACCTAGAACTTGGAAATTTTCAAGGACTTTGGAGTTAATAAGGGTACTGGGGTCCAATGTTTCCATGAGAACAAAACCGAAAAAAACTGCTGAGAAGAGTACGACCTATTCTTAAGTCAGAACTACAATCAAGAACCACATTACAGTCATCAACTCTCTAGCTATTTCAGTCATTCCCTTCAACTTTAATATTATCAATTGGAACTTAGGTGATATAAAAAAGCTTGACACTAGAAGCAGAAAGCTTTTAACTGCAAACAAAATGTACCATCCGAAGCTAAATGTTGAACGTTTGTACCTACTAATTCTCTACTATAGGACTCCTCAGATATCTAAGTATTAATGACAATTGGATACCCAGGCTGGTATTGCACCATGAGGATAAAAGAAATCGTATACTGTTGTAAATGACGCTAGAAAATTCTCACAACAACTAAGTGTGGACCTTGAACGTGACTTTTAAGTCAACCTGAAGGCAACAGAAAATGCAACAGAACTAAAGCGTATTGCCAAGAAAACGACACCAAAGTACTTTATAAACCCAGGAGGTGGGGTGGGGAAGCCTCTTTATGATAAATAAGCATTATGAAGCCAAAAAGCTGATGTTGACTTGAACGACATCCATTAGCGACTGAGAAGCACAGGGTCTAAGGCTAAAAGAGAAGGATTTATCATTGCACCACGAGATCAGAGCTTGTTCAATATTATCCACAAAGGTGCTGACCCGAACTGTAGATTCTGTGATAGAAGTGTTGAAACAATTGATCAAGTTGTTTCGAGGTGCCCAATTCTTACAGCAAATGAATACAATAATAGACATGATTGTGTTGGGCAATATCCTGGAAAGCATGTAGGCATCCAGGCTGAAAAAAAATGGTATGAACACAAACCTCCACCTGGTGCTGATACCAACGATGCCATCATGCTATGGGGCTTGCGCATAAGAAACGATAGGACTATAGAGGCCAACAGAGCTGATATTGTAGTTGAAGATAAAAGTGATCTTAAGGGTTGGAAAGAGGCATTTCTTTGTAGTTTTATCATTGCAAGCTATTGGGCAGACCCATTTCTGCCCAGCGTATTAAACTATCCAAAAAACCTCCTGATTTATTCACTAGAATTTCAGTTTCTCACTTGAAATTGAATAAGTTTATTAAGCGCCAGTTCTAAAAAATTCCCACCCTCTGGAAAAAGTGCACGTTATCTTCAGAAAAACAAAGAAAAGAAGCACGCAAATGGAAAGATTAAAATAGGAATAAAACAGTATAGATAAAAATAAAAATACATACAGGTAGAACTTAAATGCTCTTTGTAATAATACCTTAGACAACATCTTACCAATAACAAACTGAAAATGAAAATAGTGTTAACTTATGAGAATACAATGCCAAAAGTAAACAATACTACAACATATATAGGTTTGTGACCAGCACTGCCTTTTGTATTTATTTACATAACAATTAATGCTAAAGGTCTCAGGGCGTATGAAAAAGATATAGCACACTATACCTACGTATAAAAGATACGTGAGGTATTATTTACAATGTGATAAACGTAAATACAAACATAGCAAAAAAGCGTGAACAGTATACACTAAAATCTTTGTGCCAATTAGTTGTTAATATATATCTTTACTGAGAAAACTAGAAAAAAGTAAGACAAAGAAAAAACAAGAAAAGCAAAGACAAAAAGCAAGTAAGACAAAGAAAACATTAGTAACAGAGAAATGTACGGCAACAAAGAGAATAAAAAACAGACACATTCTTGCTCTTTCATAGCCTGGGCTCCTGGCTATGTTGCACTACAATTTTTTTCCTCGGAATCTGCAAAAAATTGAAAAGAGTAAAAACAATAATATAAAAGAATGTAAATAGTGTTTGAGTAGAAAACTGCTACACGGAATAATATTCAGGATTAATTATTAATTAATTAATAGGAATAATACTGCCCGAGTCAAATTCAGCTATTAAAAATACAGGGCATACACAACTCTCTTGGCCCAATGCAATGAAGGGGATTTTCAGTGAACTGAAATAATGTCAGTCAACAAGAAATAAAAAAGAAAGCAAGGTAGCAAAGAAAATGAAAGAAATGGAAAGAAAAACCGAGAGAGAGAGAGAGAGAGAGAGAGAGAGAGAGAGAGACAGCCAGACAGACAGACACACAGAGAGTGGGGACAAGAGAGCTGTAGGAATGCTCCAATTTAATCCAATCTACTGGGGAGCAGTGGGTATGTCCTGACTTTCCACTTACGAAAGACGGAAACGAACCATATCATAGAGATGAATAAAATCGTGTCAGATGGAGTTAGGTGGTGTATTTTCAAACTCTCCTTGCTTTTATCTACGCAAGTAAAATTAACTCACGAACAACGAAATTAAAAAAAATTAAAAACTCACTAAGAATAATGGCCTGGCTCCTCATTTTTTGTTCACCCATCTGAGTTATTTTTAGCAAACAAGACAAGATTGGCTTTTACGATTAAATTTTGAGATGCATTCAGAAAGCATAGGTAGGGTTTCATTTATTAATCTTGGGTGCCTAATTGTCGTCGCCCCGTTATTTAATAACTAAAGGTATATATATCCTCTTGTCCCATTAGGAAGGACGCTAATTCAATTGTACACATCCTGCTTGTCACTCCATTGCAGAAAAAAATACCTGGAATGCCCGCAAAAATACCAGTGATATCTTATATTTACATCAGGAACACTCTTCACGTTTACACATTTTTTACAAAAAATTGTGATAAAAGATGACTGTGGAGCATAAATGCCAACAGAAGGTAATCGTTTCTGCCACAATGAGAGTTGTCAACAACATTTACGGCGTGGTTCTGAAAAAGCTCTCTCTGATTTTAGCAACTAATTTTCCCTCCCATGTGCTCCTTGTAGGAGCGGGAATAGAAGTACCAGCAGCAGCAGCAGCAGCAGCAGCAGTAGTAGTAGTAGTAGTAGTGGTAGTAATAGTAGTAGTAGTAGTAGTAGTAGTATTGGTAGTAATAGTAGTAGTAGTGGTAGCAGTAGTATTAGTAGTAATAGTAGTAATAGCAATAGCAGCAGCTGTATTATACATACAACCGCCATTTAAAAACAATGGACAAAAAAGGCAAAAAAAAAAAAAAAGCTGGGTAAATGATGTTCTCTGACGCAGAAAGTTTAGGCAATATAGACTCAGAATAAATTATCCAACATAAAGCTATTCAGCTGAAGAGTCGATCAAGTAACAATCCACTTACATTTACAATGCGACATCCTGCAAGTTCGTAGAAGCGTTTTCTTCTTTGTTGTTTTCACTTGCCCCTTGCTTCTCTTTTCTCCTAGTTCTTTTCTTTTGCGCTAATCTCTCCTTTAGAATTTGTTCTTTAGCTTTGTCGTCCAACTTCCCGGTATGTATCGATGGTGATGCTTCTACATCAGGATGCTCATTTTCTTGGCTTTTATCATCTGGCATAGGTTCCGATTCTTGTGGCTAAAAAGTGGAAAATGGTATAGAAACAGATTACATAATCCACACTCCAAGATGTAAAAGAACAAAGAGAAAAGATGCGAGTGCGAGTGAAAGGAAGGCAGTAAATAAAGGGAGACGAGTAGGGGTGCTAGCAGAATATTTCTATATATAAGGTGCAAAAAATGTCAAAAATCCTTTAGAGAGTGCTTTATGTCTTAAATTATAGTGTAATAACTGTTAGGTAAAAAAAAGATTACAACATCACTTCCGCGAATTCACATTTATCTATCTGTCTATCCATCTATCTACTCATGTCTATCTATCTATACAGAAAGATAAATAGATAGATATGGATAGATGTATGGAAAGATAGATAGATAGATAGATAGATAGATAGACGGATGGATAGATAGATAGATTATATCCATAAGAATGTTCAATAATGGATAATAAGCATAAACAAGGATATGACGATGGGTAATGCACCGTGCGACACACTGCTGGACACAGGATCATACCTTTGACTGGAAAAATAAAAGAATTATAGACCAGGAAATCAACACAACAACAAGAAAAATAAAAGAAACAATCCATTTACTGCAATGCAGCAATCATGTCAACAGTATATCCTACATATTCCAGTAATATAGCTTCCAACACTAAAGAAAGAAACACAACAAGCACAACATAGGTATGGCGCCACGTACCGAAACAACTCGAGCCCTGTCTACACACACGTCCCCGCTACCAAAGTATAAAATAGCCGTATCTAAACATTTCAGTAGGCTGACAATGGGAGACGTATCTCTCGAAACGTAGCTTGGAAAAAGTTTACGACTCATGACACGATAAAGCTCTTACATTAATGAATGGTGTTTTCTAATTGATTTAATGAATCGATTTATTGTTAATGATTGATAATTGACTCCATAATTGATTCAGGAGTATTCAAATGCCTGGTTTATTGGGCAATCAAGTGACTGATTAATTAAAAAAATGAAACATTTAACAATGACTAATGAGTATTTTACCGTAGTTGGCATATGCACTCCTTCCTCTCTGAATTTCTTTTCCATTTCTTTAGCAATTCTGGCCATTTTATCGTCTTCTGACAAGTTATTCATTTCATCCGAATTAAGGAAATTTTCAAATCCTTTTCCTTGATTTTCACTATTGGGCTCTTTCATCGTCATTGTTCTCTCGTGTCTAATCCGGCTAACACGTTCACGTACAACGCTGATTTGCCGTTCTCGTTCATCCTTTAAAACAGAGAAAAACATTGTTAAAATTGCAACAGTATTTCTTAAATCAAATGTATCCTTTTAATGACTATCGAATAAATAATCAAACAGTTTTGTAATTGCGCTTTTGGTTCAGGAGAGTGTCAGAGAAAAGCCTTTCGACCAAAGTGAGCATAGGTCCAATTGTGATATTTAACCTTTCCATTTCAGTTAAACTGTAAATCCTATTGTTCAAACTGATGAAATGTTAGTTTGACTATTTCAAATTATAAAAAAATCCGATAAACAAACGAGCTTTAGAAGCACCATTGGCGTGGGTAGTATAGTTTTGCGTTAGCCTAAAACATGCACTTATATAGCTGTGCACAGCCATGTAACCACATATTTTTAAAGAGTACTATGAATATCTGCCAATGGTGATGGTACTATGCCTGTTGTTCTGTGCTATAGAATTTATTAGAGATTTTGAAAAAATGAGCACAAGCGGAAACGTTATCATTTTAATACCTATTCTTTTTCATGTTCCAGTAGCCCTTTGCTGGGAGCTTAAATCTTGTTAAAAATGGAAGGTTACTTCTTGCTACTGACGTGCAAATGTGTTTTAAAAAGAAAGAGTTTAAAGCTAAGTGCTTACAAATTACGTAAATTAAAAAAACCCTTGAAATAGGTCGTCAATCGTTCTATTACCAACGTTGTCGACTTTACAATGATCTTCCGTTAGAAATACGTAAAGAGGAAGATTATAAAAATTATACTAAGAAATTAGGCATGATTTTTAAACAAAATGATTTCAAATAGCATCTTTGAATTTTTAGGCCTCTAGATTTTAGTGATCAGTTCCTCTAAATTTCCGCTATTCCATTTAGGCTCGTTTTTCAGCATTTTCAGTGTCTTACTATGTGCTAATAGTCTTAGATCAGTCCTAAAGCAGTTTTTTAGCTTTTTATTCTCATTATGTTTTTACTTTTTCCTTTTTGTTTACTAATGTGTCAAAACAGGACCACATTGATAGCAGTTTTTACAGTATGTATAAAATACTGATGTGTTTATATGTATATTTTGCATATAGGTATTAAATCCTGTATAATAATAGTAATTATAATAATAATAATAATAATAATAATAATAACTGACAATTCCGTGCTTGCTAACTGCGAAATAAAAAATGGTTCAGATTACCACTAACTTGCATATGGATATAATTTAATATTCAACGCAGAGACTCGAAAAGAAGACATTTTTACCCTGATTATTTTGATGCAGCTCTAACCACACCCGTACATCAAACATGTGGTTACTGAGAACCACTTTACAAAAGAAAAACAAATTAGTTTGCCACTTTAAGGTAAAAACAAACTAGGAGCAGTATACCCAAGATTTTTGGGGAATATAGTAAGCTGGTTGCCGACTACTCAAGCCCTAAAACACTAATTAACAAAAAATCCATTCACAAACCTTTTTGTGTTTTTCTAAGATAGTTTTTTGACGTTCTCCTATGCCAATTATTGTTGCTGCTTCTTCCTCCCGTTTCTCAATTCTCTGCTTTCGTTTTGACCGGAGAATTTGAACCTAAATGGTGTGAAAAAAAAGATCCTAAATTACCAATAACATTAAATCAAATATGTACTCTACAATCTGTCAAAAACATATCTTCTTTATTCTTTTCCTTCTCCGGCATTTTTCTTCTACACGCTCCAATTGCTTGCATCGTCCTCCTCAGCGGCAACTGTTTTTATATCAATCTCACTCCGTTTCTCCATCTCCACTTTGGGCGCCCTCAAAGAAATGCTTACTTTTGAAGGAATGATTACTAAAGAAATGATTACTTTCAAAAAGAGGTGAACAGAACAACAGAAATATAGAAAAATATCCCAAGGCATTTTCAATTATTTAAATCGGTGAACTCGTTACCGCATCACGGGCAGTTACTCCTAAACGTATTTTATGTTTTTCAATGAAACGAGCAAAAGCTAAAAGACGTTTAATTATAACCCAATAACAAAGTTGTGCCTAGCATAACACTAGGACCCTCACTGACTTAAACTATCAGATATTTTTTAGTACTCTTTAGTGAGAAATTAAGTCAAAAGTCTATTCGGACAGAATCAACAAAATTTGTTACAACTATTTACAACCAACAGCCTCCATGTTTCTATCAATCACGTCCTTCCACCTTTTCCTCGGCCTCCCTTTTCGCCTTCTGCCGGGTACTTCAGAACTCAGCACGTTCCTTCCTACATAACCTGCATCACGTCTTGCTATGTGCCCGACTTTGCTATAAGACTAATAGGGTAACAATAATCAAACGGGATTGAATGGTGCTTAGGGATCAAGCAACTACCATTGTCTTCTTAAGGGATTGCAAAATCAAAGCAGGAGTTGTGTTTTCAATGAAAACCACCGTATGCAAACAGAGCCCTAATCTATTGACCACAATCATAATCAAGAGGTTCCAATTTCAATGTCCTCGAAAGCAGGAAAAACCTTGAGAGAAGTGGCACTGATTACAAAACACAGTCAAAGCTTTAACATAATATTGGAGAGAAGGATGTCAAGGAACAAAGAAGCAGCATTAAGAAAATAGCATGCAATACTCAATATATATAAAACAAGTAAAACAATTCAGTTAAACAATTACCATCTCTTCTTGTCTCGTCTGTTCTCGCCTGATTCTCATAGCGGCAGTTGTGTGTTCACGCAAAAGGAAATTAAGAATTTCGGCTTTCTTGCTGTCTTCCATTTCTGCTGCTTCTTGCACTACTGTTTTTTCTCGTCTTAGTGCCATGCCAGGCTAGTTGTCAAAAAGAAAACATGAACTTCATCAAACAAATTTTATTTATATACTCGAATAAGTGCATGCTGTCTGTGAATCAGTTGTTTCTCTCACAATAATATCATTGATACATTCTCTACAGCTGCCTCTTTTATCAATTCGAAAATCATTAGAATGGTGGTTAAGTGACTATTTTTCTTCATGTTTAAAGGGCGGAAACGAGTTTTATACAAGATCAGTAAGCATTTAAAGTTGTGTATATTTTAAATAGAAAACGTTGTTGAGCAAAAAGTGTTTGGAAAGCCGTACAAGCACCATTATTGGCGCACAGAGCATAGTGGCTAATACAACGATTCTCGCTTGTGTCGATTTTGCTTGGAGGTTCTGTTATACCGCCCTTTTCTAACCCGATCACAAGGGGTCACTGATCTGTTGACCCGTCTTGCGACTTAACAGGCGTAGCACAAGACACAATTTGGTAAAGGGCGGCCTTCTTGCCTACAAAAATCAATGTTTTATCCTGCCTCATGAGGTAGGTCTTTATCCCGCTTTAAACACGCGGAAAGGGCTATTTTTAAAGCTATCTTTAAAAAAACTTGGTTTTGATATGGCTTCACCCAATACGCCCATTTCTGAACTGTAATTATAGCTATGTACAACAGCTAATGAACAAATATTTACTAATAATCGTTTGTTTGTATAGTGAATGTTTAAAAATTGACTAATAATCTGATTTTTACGATATATATGATTACGCTACATAAAACAAAATAATGTGTATATATATGCTGTTAATTATAAATGAGTAGTTTAAATAAAGTACAAAAGTTGTAAATGCCTAACAAATAATATAAATATAAAAATATATAAATACATAAATATATAAATACATAAATATATAACTACATAAATAAATAAATAAGTCAGAAACATGAAGAAACATGAGTCGGACGTCGTATCCTTCATAAGACATTGCAAGTTGAAAGTGTTCCTTTCTACTATACGGATTGCAGTATACCCAATGTAAGTCGATACAAGATACGGTTCTTATCTGAAATTCGATTCTTTATCATATCCATCGATAACCAGCATGGCTCAGAACAAGTAAATGCAACGAATACAGTTTAAGCATACCTACACAACAGTTGTCAAATAGAAAGTTCTGGATAAAATATATTACCGGCAAAGGCACTGCTTCTGTATCCTTTGACGCTTTATCAGCTGCTTTCTTTTCTGCATCTTCTCTTTCTTTCTGTTCTTTTTCTTCTTCCTCCTTTTCTTTCTGCGCTTGCTCCTCTGCACGACGTTTCCTTTCTTCTCTTCTTTTGCGTAGACGCTCTTCAAGCTAAAAACATCAATATAGAACAAAGTCAGGTTTTTCAAAACTTTTAATTAACTAGAAAGAAAAGACATTTAGAGAAACTTGAAATGTTTGAAACTTTATGTTTCAATCTTTCATTTTGGTAAAATATGTAACAAGCTCTTTATCCAAAACATATCCCCTGTGCCATTGCCCATGATAAGTCACTGCTTCGCACACCACTTAACAATACCTTTCTTTCTGACTTCAACACACTGGATGCAGACCCATAACTTTATCACAATTCCTTGATTTCCATCTTTTGGGAAAAATATGGAACCTTTGTATGGATGGGCACTTTGCCTGTGGTGGCACATTTCCCTTCACTAACACTCAACAGATGCACGCCACTGTTTACTAACACAGAGATATACTATACCATATAATCCTATACTTTACTATACTATGCTTTACTGTATTATACAGTACAAAGCAGTTAAATAACATATGCATATTGACATATAAAAAGCAAGTATACTTCAAAAGCACAAATAAAACAAATAATATCTGCATAGAAACGAAATAAATTGAAAAATAAGTAGAAAATAAGAGTTTCATTGGTTATAAAGTAAAAAAGTAATACATAAGACATAACTTAGTCAATATTACGTACTGAATCAGCCTGCTTTGAGCGATCTAGCATAGTTTTCTCTCGTAACAGTTGTGACTGCTTTGAAGCCATCGTTACCATAGAGACAGCAATATCTTCTTCATATCTCTTCTCTTCTAATTTTCGTCTTCTTTCCTCCATTCTCTGTTTCGCTCTTTCTCTTTGTCTTTCCCCCTGTGCTAGAATAGCCTTCACAATAAAAGAAAATCTATTAGGTTATAAAGTAGAAGAACTGTCATGTCCGTTGGGTTGATTAGCAAAACAGTTTCAATAATTATTTTAAGATCAATTATTTAAAGCGGGTGCTGGGGGTAGTAGTAGTAGCGTATGGCTACATCTCCACATTATATCTTCTCAGCCAGTTTCCGAATTCCTCATCACAATTGAGGACGATGTCAAAACCTCCCTCCAGTCTGGTTGTTGGGCACTGGAGGACGATGTGTTTTGTAGTCTCCTGGGTTCCACTGCAGTGGGGACAGTCTGCAGTATCTTTTTGTCGCCATTTGTACATGTTGGCTGATGTTCTGCCATGGCCTGTCAGCAGTCGGTGTGAGGAGGCCAATTGTTTTCTGGGGTTATTCTGGAAGCCTGTTAGTCTTTCAGCAGGGTCTTTAATAATTTCTCCTCCCGATAATGTGTTGAGATGAAGATAAATGTTTAAGTAATGGTGGAGACCGAAAGATCACACCATTGAAAGCTGAAAAATGGGTTACAAAAGTATAATTATTCGAAGGTCAAAGTGACTTTTTTGTGTCATCAGTAAAGAGAAGGTGATAGTTCTGGTATTAGTTGGAAAGAGGGGTCGTGGTCGCCCCAAGCTTCGATGGCAGGTGACGATCAAGAAAAACTTAAAGGCCTGAAACCTGGAGAAATGTAATGTGAGTGATGTGAGAGACCAGCGTGGAGATCAGCATTACAGAAATGTATCCTGCAGAAACCCGCTACACGACAAGAAAAATGCTAAAAAAGGTGAGAAAGAAAGAAAGTAAAGACAAGGTCATGGATATAGAAGCAAACTGATAGTTTGTCAAATAATAAATAAGTGTAGGTACTTGACATATATACTAGATTGATATCCTGTTTCTGTTTCTTATTTTGTCAATCGTAACATAATAAGTAAACAGGGCGAAAACACAGAGTAGTTTGTAATGAAATAAAAAGAGCAAACGCCAGAGCAACGTACAGCTATTAATATTTTATTTTTTAATGATTAAAAACCACGGAAGAAAAAACGCCAGAACGTTTATTGAACTGTGAAAAGAAAATTAAAAAAATGTTAGGCCAAGTGATAAGAGCTGACCCTATGCTAAAATGCACGATGGAAAGGACCCAGAATCCACGATCCTGCAATCTGAGGGGAAAAAATGAAATAAAAAATCAATAGCGAGCTGGTTAAATGACTATTTTTCTTTGCGTTTAAAGGGCGGAAACGAGTTTTAAACAAGATCAGTAATCATTCAAAGTTGTGTATATTTTAAGTAGAAAACGTTACTGCGCAAAAAAGTGTTTGGATTTATCACGAATATATCACGAAGTGCAACAACTGCATGAGGATGAAGACAGATGATAGAAACCAGTCACAAAAGATTCAACAAAATTCATCTGGTACCAAAGAAGAAAGCTTCTCATAATAATACCTACAAAAAGGACTCAAAAAAACCACATTCTGTCGATAGGGCAAAGTTTGAAGAGTAGCAGCTGGATGAAGAGCTATCACAAACATTACAAACACGTCCCTGAAGTAGATCAAGTACTTTAAGGTAAGATGACTGAGAACCTGACCATGAAAGCAGCTTCACAAAAGTTGGCATCGAAATAATATTCCATGAAAATTTGAGGGAGATAAGGGTTCACCTTTCTTTGGAACGATATCATAACTTGTGATAAATACCTAAGTACAGGGTGGTGTCATCAGCATAGATGTTGATAAACTAAAGCAAATTATCATTAAGATCATTGATGTAAAGAAGGAAGACAATTGGAGCAAGAAAAGAAACGTGAGGAACGCCAGTGTTAATGGAACATAAGACGAAAAATAATATGCAATTCCATCCACTATGACATGCATTTTACGATCTGAGGGAAAGGACTAAGGGATTCCGAAGACCTTTCCACAAATACCATAACCAGAAAGCTTATGAACCTAGAGTACTATACTTTATCAACTACCTACGAATATCAAGGGCTATACGATATCTTTTACCACACTAACTCTATGCATATGTCCCGTGGTTGCAGTCAAAAGGCCACCAGTGGAGCGAGACCCTCTTAACGCCATACTGAACATAAACAGAGAGACATAGAGTTTGCAAGATTTCTACCAGTTCATTGTTGATAAGTCGTTTGAAACTTTCTATGAAGGCGGAAAACAAGACAGCTTGAAAGAGTTTTTTGACCTTTGCCTATCGGCCAAAGGTCAAAACAGAAGCTCTTTCAAAACAACTACGAGTTAAATCTAGACCATGAGGTTTAGATTGACCAATCCATGAATAGTCTTTGCAGCCAACTTTGAAGTTATGATGGCAGAGCCCAAAACCGTAAGAAGTCTCGCCCAAAAGGTTCTGGCGAGACTTCTTACAAAGATACACCAGTGTCAAGATTGGGCGAAAAACCACCTAACAAAGAGATCTGCCTCTTCTCTAGAGGACAGAGAAAATCGAACACCATGTGTATGAAGGAATAGCCGACTTAACAGAATTAAAAACAACACTGTAAATCTTCAAGAAATTTTAACTTACAAGTAGAAATATCTTTTCAATTCGCTCAACATAGCAAGATCAGAAATCGTTTTTTTACCAGCGTTGCTAGTTCGTCTGAAAGAAACCCGAGATCCACCAATTCCATCACATTGAAAGCGAACATAGAAATCACTACGGGTGAACTGGGTATAAGCATAAAAAATCAATTATTACCACCATCCTTTTATTAACTACGGAGGACTATTAATTTATACTTCAGGTGTATAAGTTATGGCAGGCCTTTTAATTGTTACTACAGACGTAAAAATTGAAACGTCAATTATTCATTCCCGCAAATGTATTCGTAATTCCTAATAGTCCATCGATTATCATTAGAGGTCTATAAATCATTATCAGAGGGCTATCAAATATTGTTATAGGGCTATTAGTTATTGTTACCATAAACTAACTTTAGTAACTACCTTTGCTTTACTTAAGGCTGGATATTAATTCTTACTTTATATTTCTCATTTGTTGCAAGTGGCTCAATTTCTATTTCTGGGAGTTGTCACTACTATAACATTCTATTAAATATTACTAAAGGTCTATCAATAACCAACACAAACACAATGAGTATTTGTACCGAGTATCACAACAAAACTGTCAAACATTACAAGAAGCCCATCAATACTATGTTAATACCACAGATAAATGTACACTGATTACGAAGACCAGCTAGCCCCGGTCAAAACCAGCTAAAGCTCTCAATAACATAAGGTATATATCACCTGGCGCTTAGCTTCTTGCTGACGTTGTAGTTCAGCTAAAGCATTAGCTATTTCGTCTTCACTGAGACCTTGCAACCGCCGTTTCTCTTTTTCCCTTTCTATTTCTTCATTTAGAGATTCAAGTTGTGCTCGCTGCTCTTCCTCTTGTTCAATAGCTTCTTCCGCGTCTTCTGAAATTTCCACAATATCTTCAATGTTGGGTGCCTAATATAAGGGATAAATGCTTCATGAATGGGAAAACTATGCAAAACAACACCTCTAAAATTAAAGTAGGCCATGTTTAATACTTTAGAAAATTTGTCTATGATTCAAAGAACCATAAAGACCACAAAATATCAATCTAAAATGTAGAATAATGAGAACGATGAAGCATTGAATAAAAAAACAAAAACTATTACTACTACTACTACTATTACTACTGCTACTACTACTACGACGACTATTACTACGACTACTACTACTACTACTACTACTGCTACTATTACTACGACTACTACTACGACTACGACGACTACTACTGCTACTACTACTACTATTAATAAAAATAATAATAATAATAATAATAATAATAATAATAATAACAATGATAATGTATCAAGAAGAAGAAGAAGAAAAATAAAGAGAAAAATTTTCGCTGCCAACAATGACATAGTTAAGAGTCATAATGACCATAAAAACTAGACTAGTAACGATGATTTTTAACTTTGACAAAAGGGTTTTATATAATACGTATTTAAAAAACATGATGCGTCAAAACACGATTTATTACATTAAGATTATGACTCACGACAACGTGATTGTTAAGGAGGGGAAGAGAAGAAAGAAAGAGAAGGAGACAGAGAGAGAGAGAGAGAGAGAGAGAGAGAGAGAGAGAGAGAGACAGAGACAGACAGACAGACAGACTATCAAGGTCTTTTTGTTTTGCAGCAGTAACCAAACAATGAATACATACCCCAGATGTGCTCACTTTCTTTCTTGTTGTGTGTGACCCAAAGATTGTAGCAGCCAGGTTGTCAAACCATCCCTCTCGCTTTGCTACTCTTTGTTCTTCTTTGATTTTACTCAACAAGGCTTGATCCTTGTATGAAGGCAAAAAAAACGTTTACAAAATAATATCAGATTTCTATAACTAATTTGAGGAAATTTTGCTATACTTTAGAAAGCATAAATTAGCAAATCAAGAAAGAGTTATCAAACCTTTTGTGCGGAGTAAAAACAGGTGAAACATTGTATTTCAATTTGATGAATGGCTTTGTTGAAATGGAATCGAAACATTCACCCTCAGCCAATTTTTGAAAGCCTTCCTAAAGACTATCGAAAGTTGTTGTGTTACATTTTTCGTATGGCAGTATTACCTAGCTCCTAGGCTTGCTTGGCCACTCGCCTCAGTCTTTTCCAAGCTGCTCGATCGTTCAACTCCTCTGCTCCAATTTTGCATTCATTTTTGTTAATATCCTCATGCTTGAATATAAGTCAAATTTATTTCCAGTTTTATCCATCTTCCTTGTTATTGTTATTAAAAGTACAAAAAATAATCATTTATATATATAGAAATAGATAGATAGATAGATAGATAGATAGATAGATAGATAGATAAATGGATAGATAGATAGATAGATAGATAGATAGATAGATAGATAGATAGATATAGATAGATAGATAGATAGATAGATAGATAGATAGATAGATAGATAGATAGATAGATAGATAGATAGATAGATAGATAGATAGATAGATAAATGGATAGAGAGATAGATAGATAGATCGATAGCGAGACTCCTTTCATCGTCAGATTGACGATGGGAGTGGTATCTCTCGGACCGTAGCTCAGAATAAATTTACGACTCATCACATCATAAGGCTTCTATATCTATGATAGTATCTTCAGGCATAATAATGGCATACATAACGGACCTAAAAATAGTTAACAAGTTGTCTAAGATTCTGTTATTTCTTATGGTAGCTGGTGTTGGTGACCCTCCACGGAGGGTTGCTTACTTAGTCTAAGAAATTTGCACCAGTCAAAAATTCATTGCTGCAGCTCAAAGGGCATTTTGATATTATTTTCAAAAGCAATAAATACCACTTTGAAAAGAGATTCTGTTTGCTCTTATAAGGTCGATCTTAAAGCCCTTACTTTTATTGTAAAGAATTGGCACAGCGCGGGTAGCGTTATCGATAAAGTCCCCGAAGTCCACAGTTCATCTGTTTCAGACATTGAATATTCCAACGAGCCAATACGAAAAGGACTTCAAAATAAAACATATCCTTCTAAGATAAAAGTAGCCCATTAGTTGCATCCGTCCGATAAGGAACAAAAAATGACTTCCAGTGCCTGGTTTGTGATTTTTCTTTCTTTTTTAATTTTAACGTCATTTTCCCCCAGTAACTGAGTTTAAGACGGTACCCTTCAGAGGGGCTTTATTTTGGCAGTGAGGAATTTCTTGACCGGATGCCCTTCCTGACGCAAACCAATGGCTTTTTTTTCAGAAAGTTCAAAATTCATCTCGCATCCTCGGCGAATCGAACCTTGAGCCCTTTGGATACTGTACAACTGCACTAACCATTAAGCCAGGGCTTCTCTAGTGCCTGGTTTAAAAATATGCGCACAAAAGGGGATGATTTTTTTTACAGTGTTGGCTTGTTAGATAAAGCTTAGTTAAGCTGTTCTGATTATATTAATAAATAAAATGGTAGTTTTTGGAGTGAAGTCCTAGAATAGTGTACAAAAGGTCTTGGAATATAGAAAATATATTTGTACGGTGTTGAGTGATTTAGACTGATTTTCATTTAGTGATTTTTGTCGCGCAAAACACTTTTAGGTATCCATTTGGACAGGTCATGCATGATATGATATTTTTGAGAAATCTCTCAGAGCGCAAAACATGCCAGCTTTTAACTCCAGAGCTCGTAATGCATTTCAATTAAAAAAACAAGTTTCAAAATTCTGTTTTTATCAACCACCATCACCAAGAATTCCACTACTTTGAAGAATCGATATCAACCACTGTGAGAATGTCTGCTTTAGAATATATTACACAATAACCATTTTCTATTAAAAAATTAGGCTTTAAACCGAAGTATCCCGTAAATTGACAAGCATGCTATTTAAGTACCAATTGTTTAGACACCTCTAATTTGATACCTGTCTAAATTAAATAAAGAAACAAAAAGTGTCCTACCTTATCTTCTAAAAGCTTAGAAATGGCATTATTTTCAATACGTTGCTTTTCCTGTAAATCAGCAAGTACAAGAACGCTGACCTCTTCCATTATCTCTTCCTCGGTGTGTCCCTTGTCAAGCAATTCTTGTTTCTTGCTTCCCAATAATAATAAAAGAGCATTGTGAAAGATTTTTAGCTGCTTCTTCTGCTCAGTTAATATTCGTTCTGCGTTAGCTTTTATATCATTCTGTGAAAAATGAGTGAAATTGATAATAATTTACTAATGAATATTTTAAAACAATGATGTACTAAACATGTTGAGTTGGTCAGTTGAAATGGCGTGACGGAATATGATTAGAAATGAGATGGTGAGATCGCGAGGCGCGAGGCTAATATGGTACGGCCATGTGCAGAGGAGGGACGATAGATATGTAGGGAGGAGAGTGATAGGGATGTACCAGTACCAGATGTGAGAATGAGTGAGATAATGAGTGAGAGAATGAGTGGAGGATCAAAAATGAGATGGCTACACACAGTACGCAGAAGAACACGAGGGCAGTAAGAGTAGAACCTGGTGAATTGGTTCTACTCTTACTGCTACACCAATTGCTACTTTTGTACGGCCATGTGCAGAGGAGGGACGATAGGTATGTAGGAAGGAGAGTCATAGGGATGTACCAGTACTAGATGTGAGAATGAGTGAAAGAATGAGTGGGAGATCAAAAATGAGATGGCTACACAGTACGCAGAAGAACACGAGGGCAGTAAGAGTAGAACCAGGTGAATTGGTTTTACTCTTACAGCTACACCGATTGCTACTTTTGTATCACTGACAATGAAGGCTTTATTTAGACGACTATAAAGAATATTGCCTATCCTAATTTATTATCTACTATTCGTCCGGTATCACATAGCTATGAATTACCACTTCCAAAGCCATCTCCTTCTATTGAATTTATCCAGTTGGAAAATTCGGATTCCAATGGTAATGTACCACACATAAGTGAAAATGTTCCTGATAACACTGTTCGGAAATCACATTTAATTGATCAAGAAGACTTAAATGATCTTGTAAGAGATTTAGATTTCAAAGAAGAAAGGTTGTTTTACTTCATATTGGAAATGTTCTACCATCGGTTTCTGCTGTCTATTCAACTACTTTCGAGGAAAAGTATGTCGGTATTTCAGTGATTTGGAACAAAATTGACTATGCTAATCATCTGTGCAGATCTTAAAGTTGTTGCACTTTGGAATGGTCTCTAATATGGATGAAGATAGTTTTCTTGTTTTTGTATCTATGGGACTCCACAGCTACATAGCAGCAATATGTGCACAAAGAATGGCCTTACAGACAGATCATGAATCACGGACAACATGATTAAAAAAACGTACCTCTGGTGCTTGAAGAAAAAATTACTCTGCCTCTCTTTATGTTAAATTGTGCACTTTAAACGAATTTGTGAATGCACTAAAGCTGAACGAGAACAGAGCAGTCCTTGACTTTCTTAAGGAAAATTCTCAGCTCTTCTGGAAGTTAAGATAAAAGAAGGCCTTTTCTTTTGCGCACAAATCTGAACGCTGGTCATAAATGAGCGAATCTGTTGAATCCACACTCCATGTTAGTTATGTCAATACTTTAAAAACGGTGCGTGCCTCATTTTTGGCCAGGCATTCTGCTGAAAATTATGAAGAAATTGCTGCAAATCTGATCGAAAACCATCAGGAAATTGGGTGTAATATGTCCTTAAAGCTGCATTTTTTACACTCCCATTTGGACTTCTTTTATGGAAGACTTCCTAATGTAGAAGATGAGCATCGTAAGAGGTTTCACCAAGGCATAGCTGCTTTAGAGCGACAACATCGAGCTTAAAATGGACTGAAGGATTGTTGTCAGATTACTGCTGCAAAATTTCACATGATAAAACAGAACAGTAACATAAAAGAAATACTACTACCAAGTGAAGAAATACTAGACAGAAATACTACTACCAGCAGAGCAACATACATAAGGTAAAACACGAAAAATAAGAACTATGATTGCAACTAATAGTTTCACGGTATTTCGATCATCAGGCAATAATATTATTATGCAATATCATCATTATCGTCAGGCAATATTAGTGCCTGATGATCGAAATATCGTGAAACTATTAGTTGCAATCATAGTTCTTATTTTTCGTCTTTTACCTTATGTATATTGCTCTGCTATATGTATTGAGCACGTTTTGATACGAATACACATGATTACACAAAAATATATATATGGTGAATGACAAAAAATCAACAAAACTTAGAACTGCCCGTTTCATGTTTTGTTGATTGTTTTTGTCGTCCACCATATGACAGCTCTAATATTCTTGTATTATTGAGCACTGTCGATAGCTAATAATTACTTCGATACTGGTATATATATACATATATATATATATATATATATATATATATATATATATATATATATATATATATATATATATATAGTAGTTTAAAGAGTAAACTCCAAGTAGAAGGATGTTATTTGCTACAAAGTGACAAAAACAAACGGTACATAAACAATCCCAATTAGTTGAACAACAACGAGACGATAAAAGACAATTATGGCAGCAAAAATTTGAAATCTCACGAAACGAAAATAAAAGTGGTATTCGAAGAAAGGAAAGTATAGAAAGTAAATGAAACACTAGAATTGTCACACGAGAGGGAGAGACAAAAGAAAAAAAAAATGAGAGAAAACAGATTGATCGATCATAAAGATGAACCATGTTTTAGAGGTGTCGGGCTTGTGACCGACAACGGCTGCTTTACACCTGTGTTACTGGTACCAAACACTCAGCATCCCCTCTGTTGAAGGTATATATATATATATATATATATATATATATATATATATATATATATATATATTTGACTGCATTTATAAGGCCCATTATCGAAGTAATAAAAAAATAAAATGAAATAAAAAGGTTTGGTTTTTTCAGGCTAACCAAAGGATGCTGTACTTTAAAAAAACCCTGATAACAAATTACCTCTGTGATTGCTCCACTTGGGGGTAAAACCATTGCAGACTTCTTTGACATATTTTTCCAATCATCTCTTTCTTTCAGTAAAGCTGCCCGTTGGTCAAGGCGCTGGGATTCACTCAGTTGACTGGCGGCATCACAGCTCTGTATGTCACTTTCAAGAGCTTTTAGAAGTTCCATCAGTGTCTACAAACAGATTATAGCTTTTATTAAAAGTGCAATTCTGTTTATTGCTATTAAGCAACCATTTGACTAAACATCAACAAATACTCAACAAATATTTTGTTTTGCACTACTGAATTTATTAACATGATCATCATCGCCAAAATGTTTTTGCCAGAATGCAAAACAGAGAAACCAAATATAAAAATATAATAAAAAATTATAAAACATAAAACAACAAATAAAAAATATAAAATTGAATATTATTAACAATAATGAAAATTTTTCATTTTTCATGTAAAAGATAAAAATTATAAACCTCAATAATCAAGGTAGTTTTCATTGGCTTGCCTATTTAAAAAAATTAAATATTTTACTAACAAAATTATTAAAACGATAATAATGTAGGTTCTGTCCATGGATGGTTTCTACGACAGATGCAAATGATTATATTAGAAAGTTTGGTGGAAAGAAAGCGCTCGTGTTTGTTGCCGATGGTCAAAGCCTTGCACATTTTACTGAAAGTAATACAAGATTGACCGAATATACCTAAAGAGCTAATGAAAAATTTGTTTCAAACCCCACCGTCAATTCAAGTATGTGTACCTGTTTTGGTCAAATAACTAAAAGAAAATCAGGCCGCAAGGCACCTCCAGTTATAATGCATGGGGAGTGCTGGAGTGGGGACTGTTGTAGTCATGAGTTGTTGTCATACAACAACAACCGCTTGAGCTATGTGCCTTTCCTCGCTGATTGTGCAAGGTTGAAGTGATGTTGCTATTTTTAATTTGGTTATTTTATCTCACTCTTCTGGCTATAGTACATGTGCCTGCATTCAACTTACCTGGCTTGTTGCCAGGCGCTGAATGTGGGTTTTTCACCCATCCACCACTAAATGGTGTGTAACCACTCAATAATAATAATAATAATAATAATAATAATAATAATAATAATAATAATAATAATAATTATGATAATGCACCCAGCTTACCTTTATCGAGCTGGGAGTCGGATGGGTTTGCTGGGGTTTCTACCACTGAGTCCTTAGTGGGCGCTTGTTGCTCCGCCACTCAATAATAATAATAATAATATAATAATAATAATAATAATAATAATAATAATAATAATAACTAACCTCTACTTCTTTGTTGTGCTTCTTTTCCAATGCTATCAATACACCTTCATGAAGTGCTATACTTCCTTCTCTTTGCAGCTCACTCATTTCCTTGACATCATCTGCCATATCTTCATGATACTCAGACAACAGTTTTGCCTCAAAGGCATTCTCCGAGTCTTCTTCTACCTTTTCTCCTCCATGTTTCTTTTCTTGAATTTGCTCCATTCTTTTCTTTCTGCGTGCTGCTATGCGATCTCGGGCCAGCTGCTCTTGTCTTGCACGTTCGGATTCATAACTGAGAGCAAGTGAAAAAGACAGCATGACTGTATAGTACTGGCCTACTCGTTATCATGGTAAAACAAGCGAAAATGAGAACCAGAGGATCGAAGATAGCAGGAAGAAATGTATAGTAAGAATGATTGTACTTTAACGGGTATATTCTCATCTTCGAAAAAGGAAGAGGCAAGACAATTGGGTCTTCATTACATAAACGGAGGAAAAGGCGAAGAAAATGTAAAGATTGACATATGACTCATGAATTTTTGACCTGGCAACAAACATCAATGAATGTTAGATCCAATACTGCAATAGAAATAAAGTAGAATATTAAAACCACATTTTTTTCACCAGGCCTTTAAAGACTAATATGAAATGAATTTATCATGATTTAACAATTTACGTATTTAGCATTGCCCATGGCTCAACCTACCTTGCCTCAACTTGTTTTTGGTTCTGCTTTGCCAAACTAAATACAATTGCTGCATCATCAAAATTATTCTCTCTTTTTATTCTCTTTTGTTCTCGCCTCAACTTTGCAAGAGCAAGTTGACGTTGTTTCTCATTCATCATTTTAGCATCTGCACCCCTCAAAAGGGCAAGAAGTGCTTCTTTTTCTTCCTCGAATTGATTCTGAAAATGAAAAACAGAATGTGATGTGTACTATACAACAACTGTAGTTCGTGTAGAGTCATATATTAATATATTAAAGACATATCAAGAGAATGTGAGGGTGAGGTTGATACATAGATGTATACAGTGAGAGAGAGAGAGAGAAAGAGAGAGAGAGAGAGAGAGAGAGAGAGAGAGAGAGAGAGAGAGAGAGAGAGAGAGAGAGAGAGGAGAGAGAGAGAGAAGAGAAATAAAGAGGGAGACGAGGGGAGACAGACAGACAGACAGACAAAGCAGCACACAAATAGGATGGAGGAGGGGGGGGGGTAACTTTCGTGTTTTTAATCTACTAATGAGAAAAAAAATTTTACAGGAAAGAAATCATTTAAAGGAAGAGAGGAGAAACCATAACATTTTCCCATTTGAAACTCACCTGTAAATTCTTTAATATATTGGAACCAGACACAGTCTCTTCGTTTTCAGTTTCATCACTTTCCAATTTTATCTCACTTTCGTCAACTCCTAATTCTTTTGCTTTTCTTTTTCTTTCCATTCTTGCTTTCAATTTCTTTTCTTGTTTCATTCGGGTTCTTTCCACCACAGCTTCCATGTTTGGTATTTCGACATCAGCAAACCTTACAAAAAAAATTTAGCTATTATTATTGGCGAACGAATTCTTAACGTAGTCAAAATATAGACTCCACTAATTTTTCATATATTTCTCAAATATTGATAACGAAAGAAGAAGCATCAGCTTTTAAGCTACCGTTTTAGTGTAAAGGTAAGGAAGTATACACAGAATTTTAGCGAGTACCGTTATTCGTACAGGAATGGTATGAAGGTTGTATAACAGCTCGGAGTGATTATAGAAGACGAGATGTCTAATATTACACTGAGATACTAAAAATATAGCAAGGACGTATGGGTCTCAAAACAACTTTTTAAAACGCCTGAGAAAACCAAGGCTCGTTATGAAATCGAGTTTATTTTTTGGGGAGAGGAATTTGGATATGAGAGTTCTGTTACTCAAATCGACATATAAGAATGTAAATTAATATACCAATACGTAAATTCTTGTGAATACAACTGAGAAAGTTCTATCGGTAGACAAATGCAATGATATCAACCTTTGAGTATTGGTGTGCATTTGGTTCTGAATTCCATACAAGAAATCCCCTACAGGAAGTTAGAGGCAACAAATAAAAAAGCAATACCATTTTTAACTATAGGTAGCTTGGGAAGAATCTTTAGAAAAACCTTTTCTCCACTTTACGAATTACAGATTATTACTAATGGGAATTCAATTCGCTTTGTCTTAAAAAAGATACACCTAACAGGCCATCACAGACCATCACAGGCCATCATGGGTTATCATAGGCCAACACAGGACATCATGGGCCAACACAGGACATCATGGGCCAACACAGGACATCATAGGCCAACACAGGCCATCATAGGTCAACACAGGCCATCATAAGGAATCAAAGGCCATCATAGGCCATCACAGGTCATCACAGGTAATCAAAGAAAATTACAAGCCATAAAAGATCGGCCTACCTACCCAGATCAACTTCAAATACAGCATGGTTGTGAAAACCAAATTTAACCGAACAGGACTAAAAGAATAATAAAATTTGCACAACTGTGCGTAAAACTACCAAATAAATATCAATTTTTTGCAAAACGAATATCCAGGCAGATACTTGATAAAAATTACTAGATCCATTATTAGTGTTTGACAGAGTAAATTGAAACAAAACGTCCAAATAGTAACTCAGGTTTAAAAGCAGCGAATTTGTATGGTCTACACAACGTTTTTCTTCAGTTTTTGCTGATTGAAGTAAAGTTCAGTTTTACTTCAAACGATTGATTGCGTAAACAATTTGAAATTTTGTAAAATGCATTAGCAGAATCACGCTACCAACTGGTAAAAACTTGTAAACAGCTTTTATGCCTCAGAAATAAACTAAAAAACAAACAAAAACCTTTCATCATTTCCAACATTTTCCATTTTTTCTTCCGCTTTAAGTTTTGCAAGATGTTTCAGTTTCTCCTTCTCTGTCATCTTCTCCCATTCTTCGTCACCAAATTTCCTATTGGATAAAAAGTAATCAAATGTCACAACTGACTACCGAGACAAAATTTATGATATGATATGATATGATATAATATGATATGATATGATATGATATGATATGATATGATATGATATGATATGATATGAAATGAAATGAAATGAAATGAAATGAAATGATATGATATGATATGATATGATATGATATGATATGATATGATATGATATGATATGATATGATACATGATATGAAATGAGAAAGCTGACAGAAAACTGAAAGAACATTTTCCTAGAGTGGTAAAATAATTTATAAAACTTAAATATACAAATATTCAAACACTTATAGTGCCTTCAAATTCAAAATAACTATTGCTTTTTTATAAAAAGTAGAATCCGCATTAGTTGGGGTTTTTTCTCTAAAAGCTATTAAGTTTCGCTTCTTGAGTAGAATAAAAAGAACACAACAACAATACAAAAAGATCACAACAAAATAAAACTGAGATCTTCAGAGTTTAATCTCTGCTACAAAAGAATCAGCTTTTTTTTTCTCAAAACGCTACTAAGTTTCGCTTCTTTTTTAACAGAATAAAAAGAACACAAAAGAAAACTAAATTTAAAAACATTTTACAATTCTTCTTCGCTTTCACTACTGCTCTTTTTCATGTCCAAATTAAGTTCGAAAACTGAAGGAAAATTAAAATCGAACGTCTGGTACTTTGGTTTGGCATCTTTTCGTTTTTTTATACTTCTTTCTTTTCCCTCGATTTAAACGTCTTTGTTTATCATTATACCAAAGATGTATGACTGGGGCACAGAAGTTATCATGAAAGTCTTGCAGGCTTGGACCTTCTGTTTTGATGTACAACAGGCTCGACAGATTTTTTTCATTACGTCTCTTTCGCCAGTCGGTTTTCACTACCCTCATCTGACTGAAAAATCGCTCAACACTAGCGTCAGAAAACGGTGTACATTAACATATTTCTGCTACCAACAAAATAACACGTAGATTTTCCTTTCATTGCAAGAAAATAGCAGCTTCCAGATTTGTTGTGAGGGCAATTTTTGGTTGCTCAGGACATTTATAGTATGAATCATTACTTGAGTTAATTCCTTCTCTAATCGATCCTTCTCGTTCTCATAGTCTGTGTTATGATCTTCATCTTCGTATATTTCATTTAAAACATCCTCGTTCGCCTCCTCAAGCTCCAACAACATTTCGTTTACCTCTAAGATTGCTTCTACAAGAACAGCTCGATTCAAAATCGTATCACGCAATCGTGAGTGAAGCTTCTGGTAATCACCATTCCATTTGATGTATCCGCACTGCTGAAATCCACTGACGATGAATGCTGGTTTTGCTACTGACTTCCAGGTTTTAAATACCCACTGGCAAATCGTTTCGTAAGATGCATGCCGACATTTGCCCTGCTTGGTGAATTCTTCAGTACCATTTGCGGTGCAATCTGCCTATCCCCCTTTTAGAATATCTTTGAATGGCTTATGAACATGCGTATCAAGAAATTGGGGCAATGGAATCATACCACTATCGATGATTTTACATTCTCTGTTGTATCTCGTTAAAAATTCAGGTAAATCTCCCAAAAGAGATTTGGCCGAATTCATGATCAGAAGAAATTTGTGCTGTTGGAAAAAACATCCTGGTCGGTTTTTCCGTTGTTCTGGACCGTAGAAATTTCGCATAATACTTCTCTTCATTGTGCCTCCCTTCGTGCCTTCAATCACCGTTCCTGTAGGAAATTTACCTTTTGGAACCTTGGTTAGGTTTTTAAAGATGACTATTGGTGGCAAGGATATTCCTTCGTAATGATCATAAATTTTGTGTACTCCAACAGTTAACACAGCGGTAAATCGCAATTTTTCATTGCCAGTGGTTTTAACTTTCACTGTTTTCACCCCTTTTAAATCAAAAGTGGCGGAAGATTGCCGAGTTGAAAGCTAACGTTTGTTTGCTCCATTGCTGCAAATTCTTCCACGGAATACCTAGTTGTCCAGATGCTTCTCGAATTCCGACCTCAATGGCTTTTTCTACTGCTTTTCTTTTATCACATTCCACAACTATTTTCTAAGATGTGCACCCTAAATTTGTTGTCTGGCGGCTCCATGAAAGTTTGCGTGTCAGGAAAACGAGAAAACAAAAGAGGAAAGGGACTAGAAGTCCCTTGTTTAGTGACTGTCAAGTTATCGGAGCATATTTTCTCAAAAGTAGAGCCTATTATTAAAGACTTATGTGAAAGGCTAATTTAAGATATATATATATATATATGCTTTATGAAAATCGCCTTATTTATGTTATTTCTCACTGTTAAAATAAGAAAATTGATATTTTAAAAACTGGGCCGAATAGAGGCGCGACGGCGCCTTTTTATGAGCGGCGCCTTTATGAGAGATTATAGGGTACTACCTCACCTAAAATTATTACGTACGTTTAATAAGCAGTTCGCAGTTCGAAGTTTTATTTACACAAAAGAATAATTCTTTTGTGGCATTTTTTGAAAGCTATTTATTGAAAGCAGGTGTTCCAAGATAAGAAGTCCTGTGAAAAAAACCAACACTTTAGTTAGACAATTTTCCTTCACTTGGCAGTTCTATTAGCATGCAAAAACAAAAAGATTTTTTCAGCTTCGATCGAACAGATCATGACGTCATAACAAGTAAACATTCTTTCTTTGCGATCAATGGTTGAAGAATGTACAATTTTATTTATCGTTTATTTTTAAATTCACACTATACGACACACAATATCAGAGCAGGTTGGGTGTTAATGCCCTCTTTTTCTCTGGTTGTAGTATAACGAAAAAAGTTCGTTAACAATATTTTTAACTATTGCATTTTTTGCTCGGACATTTCAGCTTTTTACCCTTTCGTTTATCCGACCATAGGTCTCAATACAGTCGGACATGTCCGATGACCGACCGTTATTTACATCACTGTCTTCCGTAAAAAACTACGTCTCTATCTTTACCATGTGTATAAAATCCACGACGAGATTTTAGAAAATTCCATATAACAAAAACTAAGCTTTAAAGAGGCGACTACTTACCGTTTTAATACTTCAATAAATAATTTTTCCTTAAGAGCGTCATATTTCTGGGCCAGAGCATCCACTATATTTTCTTCAAAGTCTTTTTCGGGGTTGATCATTGCCCTTGAGAAACCAAATAGAGCAGCGGCAACGTTATCATACCATTTTCCTTGACGTGCAATAGACTGTACTTGTATCAGTTGTCGTAATGTGGCAACAGACTATGCAATGTAAATAAAATAAACATCCTCATTAGTAAGAAACTAATTGTAAATGCAACCGATACATGTAAGCTGATTTAATACAAAGTTGCAAATAGAAAATTATAGTATGCCATGCCAAATAGCACAAGTGGCTAGTTACAGGTCTACTAATAGAAAGGATGTTGAAAATACGTAGCCAAACGGAATTCAAAAAATATTAATTTTTAACTACATAATAGCATTTAAATACGGGAAATGGACCTTATGCGGGTTTTCAACGCTCTTACTTTATGTTATCTGTGCAAATCAGCTCTTCATTTTTCTTTGAAATAACATGTTATATTCAATAAAACTCAAGAGCGGGATTGTCTACAAGTTAACATGTCCAGCCTGCTCTGCCTGCTATATTGGGGTGACCACCCGACATATGCAGTCCTGATTCAAAGAACACCTCCAGAGGGCAGGACTAATGAGACTCCATCTTGAACTCTGTGATTCCACTTTAACAGAAGAAAATGTTAACATTTTAAAATCATCAGCTAGAGGAGAGGGTCATTTGTTAACTTTAAAAGCTTTGCTTATCCAGGAGTTGAAGCCTGCAATAAATACGAAGGATGAGTGGAGGTCCGAGAATTTTAAGATTAAGTTATAGTCAAGTTCTTGACCCCTAATCATCATTTGTTTCTATTGCAGATGCAGTAGAATTAGCTGTTAGTTGTTACTCTCTGTACACTATGCCCTTTGTCATATTTGAATCTCATAAGTGTTTCGCGGTTTGTTTTAGATTACTTGACGATGAACGTAAACTTGAAAAATTTTGTAAACAACAAGTGTTGATTCCTTTTCTACATATTCAAAAAAGCTTTATACAATTTTATTTTATTTGGGTCAGCATTAGGATAAAACTGTGGTTTTTCACATGTATTATTGTTATTGATTATCAGCTTTTCGAGTATGAGTGGATGCAATCTAGCTTCAGCTCTGTCATCTCTTTACATATTTTGGTGGAAGGCATTCTTTCATTTATTGTGCGCCATATTTTTGTAAGGACAACGGCTGGGCGCATCCCCTAAATGTAGGGACTGCGGTGGTAGAAAGGACGTTGGGGGCCCTACTAGCACTACAAACACCTCCAGACTACTTCTTTCGTCATGACTACGACACAAAGAAATCCATACCACATCGTCCGTCGCGTGGGTAAACAAGGGACGCGTTGCACAGTAGGCGACCAGGCTGGCAATGACAAATTGGTTACTGGAAGAACACAACTGAGGAAGCCTCTTAATATTGGAACATGGAACGTCAAAAAGATGAAAGAACCTGGAAAGCTGAAGATAGTGTGCGATGAGATGGACCGATGCAACATTCAAATCTTGGGCATCTGTGAGACAAACTGGAGAGGGAAAGGAAGTTTTAGATCAGAAAGGAAAACTATTTGTTTTTCAGGTAAGGAGGAAGGCGAAGGATACAGTCACGGAGTGGGAGTCATTATATCAGAGGCAGTATCCAAGTCCATCATAGGATATAGCCCAATTAGTGACCGTGTTTTGCACCTAAGGATCAAAGGAAGCCCATTTAATCTCTCCATAGTCGTAGCATATGCCCCAACTAGTGCTGCAAGTGAC
>RDPX01000087.1:804317-818710 GCA_003991215.1 Morbakka virulenta
GTCATCCAGGCGTACAGGGCAGCACAAGACCGGATTAAGTGGAGAGCCATGACGAAAGAAGCCACGGCGACTCAACCATGAGCCTTCCGTCCATGATGATGATATTTTTGTATACTTTAAGGTCTTTGCTCGATTCACAAATTTTCACACATTTGTAAACAACAGAAAAGAGATGAGTGATAGTGCTTTAATCACCCAGCCAAAAAATAGAAACAAATTGAGAATAGTGGAAAAAGATACTTGCAAATACGAAAACCTGTCTAGCAGAAACGTGGGAATTCTATCTGCGCGTGTAACCACAGAAAGCCTCTCGTCAGAGCACAGAAGAAACAAAAATTTAAAAAGCAGTATAAGATATGAGTAAATTACAAATGGACTCAATATCTAATACATGCAATCACTAAACTTGAGAATTAGTGTTATTGGTGTAACAAATAATTTCGTGATCAAATGTGACCATACCAGTCAACAAAATACAAGGTATAGAACACAACTGCGATTGTACCTCCTTTTACAGCGTAAGTGTTCAGAACATATCGAAGCCTGTTGACTCCACAACTCAAAAGGTTAGGAGTGGGGGGTAGGGGGATATAAGAAATCTATGGAAACATGAGGTCAGTAGAACGGTGTCACTTTGGGATTTGAGTAGGCATGCATGGGATTGCGTGAGATAGCGTGGAATAGCGTAGGATAGCGTAAGATACCGTAGGATAGCGTAAGATACCGTGGGATATCTCTAAAGTACGAAGAAACAGAAACTTGGCCTTAGGTAAGAACACTTTTTGACGTACGTTCAGATACCACGTCCTCGAACAAAGTTAGGCTGCATAAAGAGACGCAATATGTAAATGTATGAGGGTACAAAGAGTGTGCATGACACGTAGCCGTTATCAAGTTTAACCGCAAACAAGGTGCTTTTTAAAACAAAAACACGTCCAAAAGAAGTTTGTAAGAGAAAAGAGTATAAACATTCTTTAGTACCATAACATTCGAGCAGGAAAAGTTGTGCATAGGTATAAAAATCATATTATTTATTAAGGCATGGTTTTTACAATAACCGAAATACTACGAAGAAATGACTGTAATTCATTCCAAAATAATAGATAATTAGATAAACTGATAGATAGATAGATAGATAGATAGACAGATAGATAGATAAATAGATAGATAGATAGATGGATAGCGGGACAGAGAAAGATACACACACAAATACTAACACACACACACACCACACAGAGGGAGGCATACCTTGGTAGAAAGCCCTTTCATTAGGTATTCGGATTCTTGATCTTGGTTGTCTTGTAAATCTGCTAAAATTTTCACAGACGCTGCTTCATCAGTCAGCTCAGGCTTGCCTTCTTCCTTGAGCTCGTTAAGTACTGCTTCAATCTTTAGTGCTGTGGATTCTTTAAAAATGTCTAGCTGATCTTCTGCATACTCTTCTATTTCGTCAATGGGCAATTCTCTCCATTGGCTTCGGAGTTGCTAAAAAAAAGGAATAGACATGGCTGTAAAAACAAACTACATTAAACTTAAGTTCATTGAAATAATATTAGAGAAAATAATATGTTATGATACAAGCAGGTGATTGCCAATGGATAAAGAAGCAAGCTTTAAAAAAACGATCAATGTTCGATTTCTTTAGTTCCATTTATGGTATTGCTACACGCAATTCATATTTAGAAAAAAACGTTTGTCTATCTGTCTGTGAACTATGTTTATTATACCTATATGAATATGTCTGTGTCTTTCCAACCTTTAAAAATCCCATTAATCCCTCTATCCTTCTAACTTTCTGTTTACGTCTGTTTGTGCTTCTGTCTGTCTATCTTACTGTCTCTCCCTCTCCCTCTCATTCTCATTCTCTCTGTTTCTGTCTGTCTGTCTCTGTCTGTCTCTCTGTCTCTCTCTTTCTCTGTCTCTGTCTGTCCGTCTCTCTCTCTGTGTCTCTCTCTATCCGTCTCTCCCTCTCTCTCCCTCTCTCTCTCTCTCTCTCTCTCTCTCTCTCTCTCTGTATCTTACTCTCTGTGTTGATGATAACGTCGATGATGATGATGATGATAATTATGTAAAGTCAAGGCTTTACTTTCATACTACATTTCATAAATGAGAATTGCATTTGCTTCTCAACCATACCACTGCATATTTTTCACTACATTAAAGGTTCCTCCCACAACATCAAGATCCTAATTGTCAAATATAACTAATAACCCAAACAATTTTCTCACCACTACTTTAGTTGTCCTTTTTCAATTTAATACTACCCCTCCCTTTCCACTCATTATTTCACTCCCTGTATTCTGCTTACTTAATTTCTAGCATCACAGTAAAATTCCTGAGTTACAATGAATTTTATTGTAATACTATTACTATTATTTGATAATATTTTAACAGGTGCATTGTATCAGTTTACATAAATGTGTTTCATATAAGTCCTGTGTGTAAAAATTAATAAATAAATAAGTATAATACAAATTGAAAATAATGAAGAAATGCAATTAATTTTCAAATAAATATTGTGCAAGTTTTGAAATCAGTGGTTAAAAGTTAAGCGAGTGAAAATTCGTCAAGATGTGTCTAGGAAAATAATAAACATCTGAACAGGTGTGACATTTGAAATACTAGGCAATAGGGTGTAAATCTTCTCAGACACATTTACAAATTAAGAAATAGGTCCACCTTTTTACAGAAAGAGCCATGGTTAGATTCTGTTCTGATATCTAATGGTAAGTCATTATAAACTACTATCCCATTGTAATAAAAAGACTTTTTAGTACTTTCTAGTTTCACTTTAGGCACTCTCAAAAGTTTATTATTGTTTCTGGTTCCTTTGTCGTGATTTACAAGTTCAAACTAATCTTCGACGTTTGAGAAAAGTCCGGTAATGCATTTGAATACTGTAAGACAAATTTTTCTTTTAAAAATGTTGTTGATGGATGAAACTTCTTCATTTGTCAGTTTACGAATACGAGATTCAAGTACCATTATTGAATTTTTTCGAAGAAAGATTTTTTCTAGAAATCAAATATGGAGAAAACAGGTAACGAGAAAACGAATAACGATATTTATCACATCATCAATTACAAATGAAATGCTTTATTTACCTTCATTTCAAACAATCGTTCATGTAAGACATTACGATCAAGGCTACGTGCTTTATCTCTCCATTCATTGGCCTCTGATTCGTTTAGCAGTTGGACCAACAAGTCTCGTTCTCCTGTGTGTTTTCTTTCCATTTCATTCAGGACAGACTCCTAGAAAAATATTAAGTAAATGGATAGGAATACAGCAAGTACTTTTATAAAGGTACTTTGTTTCTATACTTTAAAGGAAATTTTTTTTTCGATTTAAATGAATTAAGGCATAATAGGGAGAGAGTGATAAAAAGTTGTCTAACAAGAGTTAAACGGATTGACTTTCAGTGGTCAAGTCTTGAAACCAGATGCTGACAATACTTGTTAAACAAGCGGGTAAAACTACGCATCCCTTTTCCTTTCCTGCAAGTAAAAGAGATACGTAAAAAACCCCTACTACTACAACTGTTAATACACCAACAAGAACAATTACTACTACTACTACTACTACTACTACTACTATTATTATTATTACAAGTACTACCACTACTATTACTACTATTACTACTACTACTACTACTACTACTAGTACTACTACTACTACTACCACCACCACCACCACTACTACTACTACTTTTACTATTAATTCTACTACTGTTATTATTACTACCACTAGTAATACTCAAAAATGTCGGGCTAATGAAAGTTGCTGTGAAAATAAATACGCTGATTATGTAAGTGTTGAAAATTTTGGACTTCATAGAAGCAGTGGAAGCTATAGGTATTGGCACTTTTATCATATCATGAGTCGTATACTTTTTGTAAGCTACGTTTCGAAAGATACGTCTTCAATCGTCAGGCTGACAATGAGAGAAGTACCTTTCAAAACGTAGCTCAGAAAATGCTTATGACTCATGATATGATAAAATGCCTGTATTTATGATTAAAAGGTAATGAGCATTCGAGGTGTAGCTCAGGTAAACATTACTACTCTTGATATGATAAGAACCTGTATCTGTGATTACATGGTTACGATCTTTCGAAACGTAACTTAGGGAAGGATTACGACTCGTAATACGATAAAGCGCCTGTATCTATGAGTAAGTGCCTGTATCTATCATTAAGTGGTTATGACCTTAAATGTGATGATGATGATCATGATGATGATGATGATGATCATGATGATGATGACAACAGTGGCCTTGATTGGCACCATGATAATAATAAAAGCAACTCATATGACGGAAAATGTGATGATAAAGTTGAAAGGTCGGCGATGATACAGAAAGTAAAAATCTCAACAGACTTGGGAATGATGTCCAACTCCAATGGCAGCTGCAAATACTTTTAATAATGATGTTACTGAAACAGCAATGTCGGTGATAATAGTTATACTGACAACATTAAAAAATCAATGAGCTTATAGCTTTATGACTTTTAAGCTGACAATTAACATTAGAAACATTTTGAGCAAGCAACAATATGGGTTATATAATTGCTTGGATGGTTAAAAACATACCTGCAAAACCAATGGATCATTACTTTCTGTGGACGGTTTTAATTCTTTAGAAACTTCGTCGTCTTTTTCTGCTTGCAGTTTCCTGTTTTTGCGTGCCAAAAGTCGTTCGCGAGCTAATTTTTCTTGTCTTTCACGATCACTTTTAAACCTAGAATAAAAGTGACCAACAAATATTTCATTTTGGTTCCTTATAATAATACTCATAAAAGTTGAAATTAAGTGACTTAAATAAGGATGATTACAAATTTGAAAATACTTCGGTACTTAAAGCAATTGTAAGTTCCATTGGAGAACAAACTAATTTTTTACATTTAAAAAGCCTTGCTTTCCGTGGCAAAATATAAGGAAAGAGAGACAGAAGTAGAAAGAATACAACCTACTACTGTTTTCTCGGTACATGAGAATTAACAAGGAACCACGTGAAAAATACGTCACCCACGCATCGGCTAACAGGAAGAGATGGAGAGGCATGACTACCGATACCTGTAACAGGCCAGGGATTAAAATATTTAATAAAAAAGGAAGAGAGCAGCCCTGAAGAAAATGAAAAGATTGACACCCCTCGGCATTTTAGAGGCTCTTTCAAACAGTAAAAATATGCAAATACAATACATCGCTTTTCATTGAATCCTATTATTGTTTTCTATTGGCTACTCTTTTGTAATGTGGTATCCAGGTCCTTTTGCTATTGTAGCTATATACCTGTTAATCATTTTACTGTCTATTTGACAAAGACCAGGAAGATCCATATGTGGTCTCTTCTGGGCCAATTTATTTACGGCATGTAAAGTTACGTGGTTAAATGATGCGTATTTTGAATTTTTTTCACTGTCAATCAATGCCTACTGTTAAGAATTTGGCATGGGAAAACTTCCTGTATTAGTTTATTCTTTTCCTGTTATATATATTTATATATTATAAACATAGTTCACAGACTGATTAAAAAGAAAAAGAAGAAAAAGATGAAGAAGATATATATATATATATATATATATATATATATATATATATATATCTTCTTCATCTTTTTCTTCTTTTTCTTCTTTTTAATCAGCCTTTTTTAAAATTTTATATCGGGTCGGGCGCTCAACACTTCTTTCTTTCACTCGCTCTGTCATTCCAGTCTTTATCTGCAACCTCGAACGCCCGCATATCTTCCTTGGCGAGATATCGCAGCCTTATTATCTACTTTCCTCTACTTCTCTTTCAAGTTTCCAGTATTTTCCAGACTGTTCTTGTGTGTTCATCTGGGCTTTTCCGCATACCATACCACCTCAATCTTCTCTCCCCTGTTTTTTCTGCGATTTTCCCGTCAAATAGATGATTTTAGAAAACAAACATGTAATATGTAAAACTCACTTTGCATCCAACGCTGCCTGATGTGCTTTCGCAGTTCCCAGAACCATTGCTGCTGCATCGAATGTATCTTCCTTCCTAGCTTTTCTCTGATCTCTTCGAAGTCGTGCCAACTCTGCTTGCCTTTGTCTTTCCGACAGAAATCTTGAATCAGCTCCCCGGAGGGCATTAAGAAGAGCTTCTTTCTCGTCTTCAAAGTTTTTCTTCAAAAAAAAGGAGAGAACATACAAGAATATGACACGACACAATGGTTAAAGCTATTTTTGAGTTTTGATGGATTCAAAGTGGAGGAAAGGAGAGAAAAGGCCTTTGAAAAATTATTCCCTGCATTTTGGCACAATAAAAAACCCCGTTAAGACATCAAGTCGTTTTCATGGTTCCAAAGTTCGAAAATATGGTGAAGGAAAAATCACAGAAAAATTCGTAAGTAACTAATGAACGAAAGCGGATGCAGAGTAAGAATTTAACGTTTGTATTAACATTGCATTACAATACATTCACCATTTGGATGATGCTCGCTTGCTCACTCGGAGATGTTCCACAGTTGCACACGTTTAGTGTGGATATCTATTTCCTGGTATTGTTGCCTTTAATACTTGATAATGATTGGCATTTATTCTTGAATTAATTTTTTATATAGTAAAGACTTGTGATTTTAGTGTGTTGTAAAACTATTGAGTCTTCCATTTCTTTTAAACTTGCCTATAGCTGCCATACTGTCTTTGTGGCAATGTTATTGAATATTTCAAAGTTTTGTCATCTAAATATGTATACTTTACTAAAATTCCTACCCATGACAAATATTTAACGAAAATACCATTATTATTTTCTGCAAATTACTCTGCAAAGTTTTATCACGGGTACTTGAAGCGGTTTACCTTGCTAATCCTGAAAATAATTATGCCAATTGATATGTTAAGTGAAATTAACTCACAAAAGGGCAAAACCACAAATAGTTAAATGCCAGTATGTTTTAGGCCAGTGGTCCCCATCCTTTTGTGTCCCAAGGACCGGTTTCAAAGTTCAAGAACTTCCTGAGGGCCGATGCTTGGATAAGTGGCAGATTTACAGATTATAACTTCAACATCGGGTCGCTAAGTCGTTATATTTGAACTAGTTTAGATTCTTACAGAACTTATACATTAATAAAAGTAAAAAGAAAGAGCAGAAACACAAATATTTATTAAAATGTGAACACCAAAAAAATAATGCTATCATCCCACGGCCTGGTAGGAATTTCTCTTGGGCCCGGTGCTGGTCCGCGGCACGGTGGTTGGGGCCCCCTGTTTTAGGCATCGAATATCTTGGTAGATGGATTACGATTTCACTTTTTGAGTGCAGAGAAAGGTTGACCAATTTCGTCCCAATTTTATCAACGATATCGGCACAAATGTTTGGTTAATATTACTCATCTTATTATCAAAATAAGGAACAAGATAACTAAAACTCAAATTTTTGGGTAGTAGAGGAGTTAATGATGGTGATGGTGATGATGATGATAATAATTTTTTTTAAAACTTCAAGCATATATTTTTCCATGTTATCACTTAATACAGTTGTATGCCGTGTATACATTACATCATTACCCTAAGAAATACCACTCACTATCAAGGCATGGTATCAGGGACGCACAGAGTAACGTAGTTACCAATAAAGGAGGGGAGGCTGATCCCATGTCTTACTACGTTGACAGAATATGTAATATGTGGTTCGAATTACCACACATATGATCTTCTTAATGATATATGAGATTTCGCTTTTATCGTAACTTATTTCCGATAACATCTTCGCTACCGAATGTGTACTCTTTCCGATTGCTCCTATCGCGCCAATGCTTAAATTGACAAATATAACTTTTTGATCATTTTTGCCTAGAAATCTTAGCAGAAATTCATATTTTTCTGATTTACGTTTCGAATTCACTTCAATATTTGTTTCAAAGCCGATTGTAAGTTCTAGAATATAAATCTTTCCTTTATCAATTACTAACAGATCAGGGCGATATGTATCTCCGGTAATAATCGATGGAGAATTGTGATTATCAATATCACAGTAAACTTTTGCATTTTTCTTATTCGAAGATATGAAGTTTGCAATATTTTTTAAAACCGAGTCATGCCTCCAATTATAACGTTTTTCGTTCAACGCTGTATTACATCCTCCAATAACATGCCCGAGAGTTTCTGTAGCATTACATAAGGAACAGGCAGATGATTCTCTTTGTCCCCATTTTAGCATATTTGAAGCGTTGGCGAGGATGTTGTTTAAATACCGGATTGTGAATGAGTAGATATTATTGGGTAACGTAGAAAGCGCTTTGTGCCAGTGACTGGTAAATGCGTTGTCTGCATAGGCTGTGATTGATTTGATTATTAACCCTTGCGAAGTCAGTGTATCGATTTTTTTCTCGTTAGAATTTCTAATATCCTTTATTGCCTCTCTAGTTGTTTTGTACTGATCATACGTGATGTTTTGACCGGTGGTCGCATTGTATATTTCAACAATGTCCCTGCTAATAATAATAATAATAATAATAATAATAATAATCTGATTGATATGAGTGTCCCATCCGATGGTAACATTTCGGCCAAAGAGTTTGACAAACTCAGTAAATACAAAGACTTAGAGATCGAAGTTAGCCGAATGTGGAATATGGGAGCGAAGACAATCCCAGTTTTTGTGGGTGCTCTGGGTATGGTGAAAGGGGCAGATAAGTATATCAAACAGATACCAGAAAACATACTATTCAGAAGATAGTTTTAAATAGTACGGCGCATATCCTTAGAAGAACACTCTCCCTTTAGAACTTAGTAGAAAGGAATGTATCTAATAAGATATAAAAAGAAGAAAAATTTTTAAAAAAATCAAAAAAAAATCGTGAAACTCAAACAAAATAAAAAGCATACACGAATGACGAAATACTTTAAGCTATGAGTAATAGCCCGGTGATTAGTAGCTCTAGAACTTTGCACAATATAAAGAAAAAAATCAAAACATAATAATAATAATAATAATAATAATAATAATAATAATAATAATTCAACGTGGGAGAATGAGGTTACCCTTTGCCACAATTACCTCCAATGTTGTTGTGATGGAGTGCTATTTCCTGAGTAAACCAACAGATGAAAATGGAAGACCTATACGAGGCTACAGAAGAAGGATGCATGACATCTGGAAGGAAAGAGAATTACCAACATTAACAGAACAAAGGTTATGTGACCAGGCTAGGGCAATACGAAAAAACGTAAGGTTCACCACAGTAGAGATGGAAGAAATCCGTAGAGGTTTGGAAGTGGATAATGATAATGAAGAAGGAAATGATCCAAGCAGGCAGTTGCCAGAAATGGAAGTGCAAGAACACGGACAAACGGAAGAGATATCAGTGCAAATCAACAGAACCGACGAACAAAGCGAACAGGAAAGTTGTATGATTGAGGAGATAGTTGACATTATGAGAAGTGGCCAAGTGTGTGTGATACAAAAGGACTTAAGAAAGTAAATAGAAATGTTCTGTCAGAGTGGATAGGTAAAGTAAATAAGATCATCGGGAAAATAAGGACAGAAAACTTAACTGATACAAATACGTCAATCGGTGCAGATGCTATCTACATCTCGAAAAAAGTTGGGTTGAAGACTGGTAATTCAAGAAGGAATACAAAGAAAGAACCTTGGTAGAAAAGGAGAATAAAAGGAACAATCAAAGAGCTAAGAAAGCATGTGAATACTTTGCAAACAAATAAAAGAGGAGAACTCACTAGAAAGGAAAGGCATAAAGAACTGGAGAGGAAATATCAAATTACGAAAAGAGGAGAAAATGTCGTTATTAAAGAGCTGAAGCAAAAACTGCAGGCGAAAGTAGCAAAATTGAAGAGGAATGAACAGAGTTAATCAATTTAGAATTAATAGGCTGTTTCAGCAAGACCAGAAAAAAGTATATCAAGAATTTAATGGAATGTCAAAAAGTGAAGGCATAGCACCAGATGCAGAGGAAAGCGAACAATTTTGGTCTAGTATTTGGGGGAACGAGGTACAACACAATAAGAATGCAGAATTTTTGAAGAAATAAAAAGATGAATGTGGGGAAACAAGACAGGATAACATAATGATAGACTTTGTAATGGTAACAGCACAGGCAAAGAAGATACCAAACTGGAAAGCACCTGGACCCGATGGGATCCAAGGATACTGGATAAAAAAGTTGACATCACTGCATGATAGGATCCCCAAACAAATGAATGAAATGATAAATAGCAGGGTTTCTGTACCTACCTGGATGACAATGGGCAGAGCAGTGTTGTGCCAGAAAGACCCGCAGAAAGAAAATGTGGTTGATAACTGTAGACCAATATCTTGCCTACCACTCATGTGGAAACTGATGACAGGAGTAACTGCTGAAAGTGTATACAAGATGCTAAAAGAAAGTGATGTTCTACCAACAGAACAGAAAGGATATAGAAAAAAGAGCAGAGGAACGAAGGACGAACTTTTGATTGACAAGATGATCCTCACTGATTACAAAAAAACGACAAAAGAACCTTGCCATGGCATGGGTGGATTATAAAAAAGCCTATGGCATGGTACCCCACTCCTGGATAGTCGAATGTTTGAAAATGGCACAAGTACCACAAAATTTGACAAGCTTTCTTCAACGATCAATGAGGAATTGGAAAACGGAATTGACGTCATGTGGAGAGTCTCTCGGAACAGTCAACATTATGAAAGGAATCTTTCAAGGAGACAGCCTTTCTCCACTTATTTTTGTAATTTGTATGATAACTTTGTCAAAAGTATTGCGCAAGGCTAAAGCAGGGTACAGGCTTGGAGACGTTAACATCAACCATCTTTTATTCATGGATGAATTGAAGATGTTTGTTAAGTACAAGAATGAAATTGATAGTCTTGTGTCGACAGTGCGAGTGATAAGTCAGGATATTGGAAGCAGTTTGGGGTAAAGAAGTGTGGCGTTATTATCATGAAACGAGGGAAATAAGTAAAAAGTGAAGGTATAAGACTAACAAGTGGAGAAAGTATTGAGGAGGTTAGTGATGAAGGATACAAATACCTTTGTATTTTAGAGCTTGACAAGATAAAGGAGAAGGAGATGAAAGAATTATTCCGAAAGGAATACTTGCGACGATTCAATCTCATTATGAAATCAAAATTGAACGGTAGGAACAAAATATTTGCAGCAACCATCTGGGCAGTGTCACTTATGAGATATGGAGCAGGCATACTTAGATGGACTAAGAATGAGCTTCAAGAGATCGACAGAAAAACAAGAAAAGTTATGACAATAAACAAGGAACTTCATCCAAGGAGTGACGTTGCATCCTATATGCAAAGTTCTTTCTCCCCACCTTCTCCAAACTACTCAACACTCTTGACACATTTCCCTCTTCTTTTATTGGACTCAACCATGTATTTCTTGTCGTTTCTCTAAGAGAACTCTTTTCATCCCCTTCAGTCATATCAATTATGGCTCTTTCGTTACCTTGGTTTACTAATGTTTTTCAAATTCTCGGTCCTTTACCTTCTCCTTACCTTTGTCTTCCACTACCATGGACAGTTTTTGAGGGACAAGGAAGGAGTGAATTGGGATAAATCATGGCAATGGCTCGCAAAGGGAGATTTGAAGGAATGTACCGAAGCACTGATATCCAGTGCTCAAGAACAAGCTTTAAGAACGAATTACACAAAGTTCCATATTAATAAGAATGCTGATTCCCCACTGTGCAAAATGTGCAGAGAAAAAGGAGAAACTATTAGTCATCTGGTTAGTGAATGCGGAAAATTAGCTCAAAGAGAGTACAAGAAAAGACATGACAGTGTGGCACGATGTATTCATTGGCAACTTTGCAACAAAGGAGGCTTGGAAAGAGCTGAGAAATGGTATGAACAGCAACCCGAAGCAGTAATTGAAAATGAGAATTTCAAGCTCTTATGGGATTTCACCATTCACTGTGATAGATTTATTGAAGCAAGGCGGCCAGATATTGTATTGGTAGATAAGAGGAACAAAGAAGTAAAAATAATCGATATTGCTGTGCCAGGAGATTCAAGNCCCGAAGCAGTAATTGAAAATGAGAATTTCAAGCTCTTATGGGATTTCACCATTCACTGTGATAGATTTATTGAAGCAAGGCGGCCAGATATTGTATTGGTAGATAAGAGGAACAAAGAAGTAAAAATAATCGATATTGCTGTGCCAGGAGATTCAAGAGTAGTAGAAAAAGAACTTGAAAAGATTGAAAAGTACCAAATGTTAGGAGAAGAAATAGGTCATGTATGGCAAATGAATAAAGTTACGGTGATACCTGTAGTAATTGGAGCATTGGGAGTCATTTCAGACAAGTTTGAAAGACACATGGAGAAAATGGGTTTGAAGATTGAGATGGCAATTATTCAGAAAAAGGGATTGCTTGAAACAGGGAGGATACTTCGAAAAGTCTTGTCTCTTTAGAGAAACAGGAAAAGGGACTTTGAGACCCCTGGTGACTTGTTGTTACCCGCTCTCAAAGATAAAAGAACAAAAGAACTTTCCAGGCAAACATGTCTGAGATTTACGTTACTGACAATAATAACCAGTAATGAGTCAAAAAGTACGATCAAACTTTACAACATTGCTTTATAAGAGAGATAGTAAAGGAAATGCAACAAGACCTGACTACTTTAAATGACCTTATATACGCAACTGCAAAAGTTATTAAAGTTAAGTTAGGTGTTAAAATAACGAAAGCAAGCAGGAAACATGTGAACAAGGAACCAAAGTGGAAAGTAAAAATAAATAAAGAAATTAAGACAATGCGGGCAGAAATCTCAATTCTGGATGAAATTTCGAAAGGCACGCCTGTTAAAAGTAGGAAAAGTATAAAGATAAGAAGGAAGCATAAATTAACTGATNCGAAAATAACAACCAGTAAAAAATCAAAAAGTACGATCAAACTTTACAACATTGCTTTAAGAGATATTGTAAAGGAAATACAACAAGACCTGACCACTTTAAATGACCTTATATACGCAACTGCAAAAGTTATTAAAGTTAAGTTAGGTGTTAAAATAACGAAAGCAAGCAGGAAACATGTGAACAAGGAGCCAAAGTGGAAAGTAAAAATAAATAAAGAAATTGAGACAATGCGGGCAGAAATCTCAATTCTGGATGAAATTTCGAAAGGCACGCCTGTTAAAAGTAGGAAAAGTATAAAGATAAGAAGGAAGCATAAATTAACTGATGGTACATCAATATCTGTTGCAAAGGAGACTTTGAAATAGAAAATCCAAGTAAAAGCGCAGAGGCTGAGGTTTGATAAACGCAACAAATTTTTTCGACAAAATAAAATATTTAAGACAGATGCCAAGAGATTTTAGCGAGACATAGGAAAAGGTAAGATTAGGTACAGGAACCACCTATAAAAGAAGAAGTTGAAGAATTTTGGAATAAGATATGGGGCGAGGAAAAAAACTTCAACAGTGAAGCAAAGTGGATAGGCAATGAGGAGGAGAGAAAATGGATGGGATTGAAGAGGAAGGATGGGAGGATATAACAACTGATGAGTTACGGAATACACTAGGAAAATCTCAAAAATGGAAATCTCCAGGCCTGGACAATATTCCAAATTTTGGGTTAAACTCTTTAAGCGAAACGCATGAACCTCTGAAAAACTTTCTAAATAACATCTTTATAAATCTAAATAATACATCTGATTGGATGACTCAAGGCACAACATACCTTCTTCCTAAATCAAATGACACAAAAAATCCGAAAAATTACAGGCCAATTACCTTTCTCACTACGATTTACAAATTATTAACATCTATCATCTAACATCTAAACGTGGCCAGTGAAAGCTGAAGCTGTCAGCTGCATGGAGCGGAATGACATGAGAATGATAAGATGGATGTGCAACGTAAGTCTAAAGGACAGGCTCAGTTCTAACGAACTCAGAAGGAGATTGAATCTGGACAGTATTGGCAGCTGTATGCAGAATAGGAGGCTTCGTTGGTTTGGTCATGTGGAGAGAATGGACAACAGTGCTTGGGCAAGTAGATGCAGAACAATCAAGGTGACAGGAACCACTGGCAGAGGAAGACCGAAGAAAACATGGGAGGAAGTGATAAGGATGGATCTCAAACAAAAAGGTGTCAACAGAGACCTGGTGAAGGTGTTCAAGAAAGCGTCTAACACATGCTAGCATGTAAAACGGACGTTAAATCGAATATGATGATGATGATGATGATGATATCATTACTGAAAGAATGTACGGTTTCTTAGATAACAATTCTATTCTTCCACTGGAATAAAAAGGTTGTAAAAGGAAGTCGTATGGATGTAAGGATCAACTGCTTATCGATAAAATGATAATTGAAGACTGTCGAAGAAGACTTAAAACCCTTAGTACCGCGTGGATCTATTATAAAAAAGCCTTTGACAGTGTTCCACATGA
>RDPX01000087.1:829370-844370 GCA_003991215.1 Morbakka virulenta
ATTTAATTCATTACAATTGTAATGGTGATACTTTATTTAATTCATTACAATTGTAATGGTGATACTTCATTTAATTCATTACTATTGTAATGGTGATACTTCATTTAATTCATTACAATTGTAATGGTGATAATTCATTTAATTCATTACTATTGAAATGGTGATATTTCATTTAATTCATTACAATTGAAATGGTGATACTTCAATTAATTCATTACAATTGTAATGGTGATACTTCATTTAATTCATTACAATTGTAATGGTGATACTTCATTTAATTCATTACAATTGTAATGGTGATAATTCAATTAATTCATTACAATTGTAATGGTGATACTTCAATTAATTCATTACAATTGTAATGGTGATACTTTATTTAATTCATTACAATTGTAATGACGTTGCTTTCTTTTATTTATTTCACTGAATAATAAACTTAGCATTGTTGTCTTTGACTCTTAAATAAATGTGGAAAGCTCCGTTTCATCATCGTATTAAAGTTGCCAGAAAGTCTTTGTTTGATTTTTGTGTCATGCTAAAAATGGATGTTTTGATAGCCTGAAAGACGCTCATTTACATTACTGTTTGTAACTACAGCTTTGCAAACTACGAAAGTAGACAAACATTTACCATTTAAAACAACTTATAATGATTCTACAGTTACTTCTTCTCCTATTTTATAACCTGTGGTCAATAACCAAATTGGCATTTCTCTCAGCACCGATGACACAACAGTTAGGAGAAGAACCGACACCAGAATTTGATCTAATGTATCTTTATCCAATTACTAAGGGGCTCTTTTAAGTGGCTCACATCTCTGTATACCAAGTGCCCGAGTATCCTCCCAATCAAGGGATACCCAAGTATCCTTCCAATAAAGTGATACAAATAATGACATTGTATGAGTATAGAAAGGCAGCCAAGATAACGCGCGGTAACTTTTCGGGTGGAAGTCAGTGGTAAATTAGAAATAATTACCTTCCAAGACCATCTGTCATGAACTGCAAGTTATCGATAACTACATGTTCAATATCATAGACGTAAGCTGCATGTGTCATAGTCTGTAATAAAAACAAGGAAAAAATTAACTGTTTAAATGAAGAAAACGACATCAGTTTTTTAAATACAGGAAACTAAAGATAAAGGAATTAAAAAATATGTCAATCTGTGACTTCACATTCTTACGGCAGATTGTATTCATTTATGTGGCTAGCTTTAAAGAATACAGTAATTTTGCGTATAAAGGTAGACTTTCTAGGAAGTTAAAGGAAGAGTTTGCATGATTCTACACGAGTTGTCTGTAAGCCCTTACTCTCTTGATCTTGAATGGCAAATATTTCTCGCATCCTTTGAAATACGGACCAGTGAAATTTTCTTTGCATTTTCATTTTCTTTATTGAGCTCTCTCCTTTCATTAACATAGAAGGGACACTTACACTGAATGTTCTTCTGCAGAGAGACACATTTTTTCTACATGGATACAAACAGCTTATTTAAAAAGCTTCATAAACAAGGAAGCATACAATAAATATTCTTAATATCCCCAGTATTTCATCAGTTTCCTAAAACAATTTCAGTTTTGCACTAGTTATGCACAAAAATATTCTGAAGATCACAATTAAAATTGGCTTTTAGTCGGAAGAAACACGTTTTTTGCTTTTCTGAAAATCTAAATCCTCTCCATCTATGTTATAAAATTTTCACAATTTTCTTGCCCTCCATGTGTCTTGGGATCAGTTGACTTGACCTTGGAGGCGAAGTCATCGTTTTGCAGGATTATGATATGATGTCCAATGATAGGGAATTGGGGAAAGAACGGCACGCTCAGGTGAAAGATTGGGTTGCAAAAATTACGTTGTGAATGGCAAGTGCCGATGGTACAGCATGTGACCATGATAGGCATAAGCACTGGCTCGAATCCAGTTCGGTACAAACAGGATTTTCACTTTTCTGTAATTCCAAACCCTCCACATCTATATTATATAATTTTCACGAAATACAAACACCAAATCTCCTAATTTAAATCTAATACTACCAACCGTGGAAAAGTCCCCCAAACACACCAACACGCAAGAAACAACAAACAAAAACACAAAAACACCTCCAAAACCCAGAAAAAGACATCAAAGAATAAACGAGAAAAAAATTAAAACATCTAAGACACCACGAAAACAACATTTTTAAAACCTTTCCAATCCTACTAAGGCCATAACGTTTTAAATTCTCATTTAGTTTGTTCTACACATTTTACAGTCTACCTGTACAAATGTGAACTCTAGGGTGTGGTTTGTGAGGTTTCTCGCTTCACTTTCTTTGATGGTGAAAAATGTGTCCAATTTTGTGTAACAGCGTTTACCGCTTCCTTATCAATAGTTTTCTTCGAAAAAATGTGCAGATCTATATCAAAACCAAAAGCTAAGGAAAATTGTGTGTGGAGTTTAATCTACAAATAACATATTGACTTTTATAAGTAAATATTTCCTGTTTAATTAGCCCATACTTTGTTTATTTGTTGTTTCTTTAAATAAATTTTCCGAACACAAATTTATTTTTCTTTAATTTTTTATTGTTCATGCTAGCGTATTAGTCTTGCTAATGCAGTTGCTATCTTTCCAAAGGATTGTAGCAGGTCTTAAACTACCGATGAGTAGTACATCCTTAGGTCATTACATGGGTGTCTTTACGTCTGTAGTGCAATTCATTAATTCACTTGTGAAAAAACCATCCCTTGTTTGTATTCATGGGGGTGGGGTAGGAGGTGAAATTTCACAGTTAACTTTCCTATAAAAGTATAGGCTGACTGACCGAAGTCACCGGCAAGTCAAAGCAAAAGTAATATAACAGCTTCAAGTAGTGTATTGGTTGAATGTTTCACTGTTTAAAGCTAATATTTCAATTAACGCAAAGTACATAGCTAAAAAGAAAGTAGTGTACCACACTTTGGAGTAGTACTATTATTACAATTCCTTGTTGAATAGATCCTACAAAAAACTACAATAGCCTTTCCGCAGTGCTTTGCCAGTTACAAATGGCAATAAACATTAGACCTAATTATTTTACATCATGAATATGCAATTTCAATTCTCGGTACATTCTGGAGCAATTTGTACCTTAAAACTGAGAATATTAATTGTCATAGTTTCTACCAATGAGTATACACGAGATATATGTTACACTTCCAAATGTTATGCAAAAAGTAATTTATTTATTGTAGTGTTGGAAGACACCACTTTATATAACACAGAAATTAATTCTTGGAACCAAGCTGAACACAAAGCTATCCACTTAGAACAACCATGTTTATGGGTCTTCCGTGCACAGTGTTTTCAAACTTGATTAGAAATGCGAAAAAGGTCACAAAATGAAAAAAATTGTGTTCTGTATACATAGGAAACGGTTTTACATCATTTCACCAGTGATCAAAATGACTAGCCTGAGGATAAATATTATCATTATGATATACTTGATGGCAATGGAGCCATTTCTTCATGTGCTGGTTTTGGATTCAGCAGTGTAATTATATAAAAACACAAAAACAATGTACCTGCATTACAGTATTTAGGCTTTGTGACCCATAAAAGTCCATAAAATATAATGGTAATCCTTCAAGTTTTGATGCCCATGTATCGTACTGATCAAGGTTGCTCTCCATTTCAAGGCTTTTCAACAAAAACAAAGATAAAATAACAATAAAACTTCATGAAAATTCTTTGACTTAATGTACTCAGTGGAAGCCATATATATATATATGGCTTCCACTGAGTACATTAAGTATAAGGTAAAAGGTAAAACTCAAAAATTGCATATAGAACTTAAAGTTTTGTGTCTTACACTCATCAGCTTTTCTGGTTAAAAAACGTTACAAAAAGCACATATATATATATTTATTTTTTTTTACAGGCCATTCAGAACTACAACCATAGGTGAAAATTTAATCGGTTAATAGATTTGTGTGTGGGAGATAATAGATAATGAGATAATTGGTGTTAGGAAATAATAGAACAATAGGGCATAATGTATATATAAGACCTATATCATGTCGTGAGTAGTAAAGCTTAATGTAAAATAACCTATGTCATAAGTACTAAGGTTTAATAAAAAGTAATCTTTTATTTCAAATATTAAAACGTCATTCCAAAACGTCAGTAACGCAGGCTTTATATTTAGGGTTTCTTTTGTTTTAGTGTCCAGAAATTCAGCTGCCGTGTCTGAATTCAAGCTCTACTGTACCACGAAATCCATTGTTTCTAAAGTGTACAGGGGTAGGGAATCCTCACATACGAAGTAATGGGGCCTACAAGGAGGGGTGGTACCATGAATCTTTCTTTTGATCTCGTCTGAATAAAAAAGTGTGGGCAGTCATTTTCCAATGGACTGAATTATACAAAGGGAAAAACAATGCTAGTCATAGAAATAAAGTCACAAAGTTACATTTCTTATCAAGTACATTTTTGTAAATCCCTTTTTAAGTTACAGTAAACATGTGTAATAGGGATTTCGTTTAATCTTAATCAAACTCATGAAATTTTCTAAATATTCTTGCTACCTCTTTTTAGAGACTCCGAAATAACATGTTCTACTTTCAATGCAACAATTAAAAACCAAACTAAGCATGAAGCATAGAAAGAACATAATCATTGTACAACGATGGTAAAGTGGTTGAAAGTGGTGACGTAAAATGAGGCCCAAAATATTGTGCTAGTGATGACGGCATGACAATACCAACGAGAGCAACGTACAACGACAACAACATGAGGGCAATGTAACAACGGCACTGATGCAGAGTTAAAGTCTTCATGATTCTGAAACCCAAAATTAAGTCGGGAAGACTTTCACAAATTTTCTTTGGTTTTCACAAAATGACCAATTTTCATGACCCTACCACAACATATACACATATAAACACAAGCAACAAACAAAATAGTGGTTTTGTAATGGTAATATTATATAACAAATAATTATCAAGGTGGAAGTTTTATAACTTGCTTTTTGCGTTCAGATTTTCTTCTTTACGTATTTCTGAATGTAATGAAAAAACTAAATTCGATGAAAGGTAATGGCTCAAAGCATCCGTATATACAAGAAAAACAACTCCCAACACTAGAAAGAAACTAAAAAAAAGACGTCTCGGACCATATGTATGTTGCAAGCGGTAAGAATACCGATTCTGGTCATTTATGAATCACTACCAACTTTAGGTATTAATAAAATTAAGCAATTAAGCCAGGTGCTTATCTGAAATTTACCAGGAAAAAAAAAGAAAAAAAAAGAAAAAAAAAGAAAAGAAAGAAAAGAAAGGCCTACATTGCCATATGCCAGATAAAAAGGGTAAAGTACCAGGGTTAGATGATATCCCAGCTGAGCTGCTGCAAAATGGAGGTGATATGGTGAAAGATACTGTATATGATTTTATCAAAGATTACTGTAGAGGTACATATATTTCCCTGGATTGGATTGATGGTACACTGGTACCCTTATTCAAATGCGAAGGTACGAGGTCAGAATGTAAAAGTTATCGTGGTATAACGGTCCATGAAATTGTGGGGGGAAATTCGCCCCGCCTTCTTCATCAATGGGCTTACAAAGAAAGTGTGCCCCTCCGTGTTACCCGAGATTGAATGTAGTTTTCCCTTACAAAGAGCAAAAACTATTAAGATTTTCTCCGCAAAAAAACTACAGGAAAAATGTCATTTTATACCACGTATTTGCTGATCTAACCAAGGCCTTTGATACAGTCAATCGTGATACCCTCTGGAAATTTCTTGAACATAGATGCCTTCCAACATTTATCAACAGGTTTTAAGAGTTACAGCAAACTATGAAAGCTTAGTGCAAAATTTTCTGATGAGATGGCTGTAGAGAATGGTGTAATACAAGGTGATGTTCCCGCACCAACCTTATTCTTCATCTACTTCACCGTTTGACTTCTTCATGGTTGTCGCGATTTTGACATCGGAATTGGTCTTCCCTTTCAAACTTCTGTGAAGGTATTGAATATAAGGAGATTCAGCGCCCGTTTAAAACCCTTCAGTACCCTGATACTTTATGCAGAGAATGCCGATTTTGTTTTGCATACTGAAAATGACATGCAACAGCTAATAAATCGATTTTCATAGACCTGTTTTGCTTTTGCATTCACCATCTGTCTGAACAGAAACTCTACTCCTCGGAAGTATGAACAATTTACCGTTCCTTGCACAATTTCATCAAAACTGGTTAACAAGGATACTAAAGGTCAAATAGCAAACAATAACTACAGATACTGTTATGTTTTTCAGAAAGCTGGTTGATCGAGGATCGATGGTTTGCTGACCAACAATCAGATGCATTGGACATAGCACGTAGTTCGTATGGAGGGCAACTGGTTATCAAGACAGCAATTCTATGGTGATCTCATTGCTGGTTCTCAACATAAACCAAATAAAAGATTCAAAGACCAAAGAGCTCTTAAATATGGTTCCAAGACAGTTGACGAAAACAGTGTGAAGGGTGCAAAGGTCAAATGGGACCTGATGAAAAGTGTTGAAAGGAGATTAGATGCCGACACAGGAAGCTGGAAGAGTAATAGATGTTGTCGTCATCTCCTCTTAAAAGGTGGTTACGTAAATCAATTAAAGGCATATAAGAAAAGACACCTATCTGCTTTACTTCTACGTCCTGGCGATACCATCTATATAATCTGTAACACAGTATGTAAGTCAACAGCTGGACTAAAGAAGCATATGCTTATTCATAAAGCCAATATCCCACAACATGATCCGATAAACCCTGTCACAATTTTAGAGTTCATATTTGCTAAAAATTCCTGTATACATCAACTGCCGCCTTTGCAGCTTAGCAACACCCAGGAAAAATAAATGAAGTAAATACAACTATGTTGTGCAGGGCAGGGATCACCTGTGGAGATGAAACAATCATCATGTATGTGAATTTATATATGTATGTGTGCATGCATGCATGTATATATGTATGTATATATGTATGTATGTATGTATGTACCTACGTGAATATATGTATGTGTATGCTGATAGTAACAAAATCATTTACTAAACAATAAATGACTAAAACAAACCATTTGAATAATAAGAAGCTGAGAAGAACATATATATGCAGCACATAAAAAACAGTTATAAATAGAGAGACAGAAAACTTTTGTTCACATGATTGTAAAAAAGCTGATAAACAATGCAGAATTATGTTGTTGCCAAGTCTTTTTTTTAAAATCTTGCATAAATTTCCAAAGAGTTGGTTGTACGCACTTTGTTTGATACGACAAAATAGCTACCAAGGTAGCAACGTGTGATGTCGAACGTAACTCAAAATGGCTAAAAGAGATATATTAGTGTGTCACGGCATCTTAAGTTTTTTTGTTAGAGTCCTGGAAGCTCTGGATACGTGTATATACAATTATGAGTACGTTTCAGTTCTGTCGTCAAAAAGGTATGGATAGAGCCATTCTTAAAGCTACGATGTCAGTATGCATACAAACCCGGAGAACTGATTCAAAATGGTCCGCAACAGCCGAACATTTCGGATTTCGAAGCTTCCCCATAACGTGTTTACCTACAAAAATAAATAAATAAAAGTGTTATTTGTCTAACTATAACATTCACAAGTAAACCGAAGTTGTCTTATCGAGCTTGGTAAACGGCATACCAAGTAGAGGAAAATAGAAAGGCACCCGTAGGTGGTTTTAAAAAAGTGGTGGTTCTTGCCTCGTGTACATCATTATACAAAGGGGTATGGATAAACGTAAAAACTATGAGGACTAGAGGTATTATTATTATTATTATTATTATTATTATTAACGTCTAAAAGAAAAAATAGTTTACTATATATATTACATATTAAAATAAAATATGTAATAAAATTAACACTTAATATATTAATTATAATAACAGAATTATATAAAAACCTATAATACTGCAACATATTTTATTAGTTTTATCATGGGTAGGGCGGTGTCTACTTGATGGCATCTCTCAAACCATCGCGACCTTGTGCCAGTGATATAACTCTGTATCATATATCTGTATATTTTATTTTATTTCATAATTTAAAGAGATTTAAACAGATATTTATATTGTCCATGTACCACATACCACGTACCACGTTTCTAGCTTGAAACTAAATATGGAAACTCTCATCAAGGAAAAACAGTGCATAAAAAACCCAACAAAATCCCACAAATGGGGGCAAAAATATTGTAGAAGATCACAAATAATATCTCCAACACTTACATGAAATGGAAAACAAAAACAAATCCCTGTTAGATGGGCAAAGAAATGCACAAAAACTTTTGTTGACGTGGCATTGGAATATAAACTTTATCAAAAGCATAAGGAACGTGGTGCATTTTTTGTTTTTCTTATTCTGATAAAAAATTCATCATTTAGCCGCTTTTGAAAGTTACATTTTCAAGGAATGGTCTGGCAAATGCAAATTCTAATAATGACTCATATTTCATTTACGGCGATTTTAAGTAGATTTGTAAAGAAAACAACTACTTCGCTCCCGGAGATCTTTAACTGGAATGTATTTCCAATTTATAAAAAAATTATAAGAAAAAGCACTGTTGAAAAATAATTGTCCATCAAAAAAACTGTTTTCAAGCTCTTTCAACTTATCGTCAAAAAAATGCGAAAAAAGTGTTTACAAAAACTACTGACTCTGACTTGAGGTATTGACAGTTTGCTTTCAACTTCGATAACAAACTAATGTGCATATTAAACTAATATAAAGGTTGTAAAAATTCATTAATTCAGCTGATTCATAACAACAGTTTCAATGCTTTCCATACTGTCACGTTAATGTTTGAAAAACAAGCTTCCAAAGTAGGACACGAGTGTACAGTGAAATTCATCAAATTAATCATTGGACGAATGTCGGTTGCACAATCGTTCATTTTCTCAACGCACTGGAGTTCAGCTCATCCGAATGATTATATCAAATATTGCTGGCATAAGATTTCTATGTCATGACTAATTTTTTCTGCACCATATACGTCAGGAAGCGAGTAAATATTCCTGTCGGCTCTATCACAATGGCCCTGTTAACACTTGAAGAAAGGGAGTGTTGACATACCTTGACGATATGAAAGGTCGACAGTTCCAGAGAGCTTAGGCTCAATTAGAGACCCGACACCAACTGGAGTCAAGATGATGTGTGGTGGGTGCACTTGGGCAAATGTGGGAAGAATATTCCATGCAGGGTTAAAATGTGGATTTTAAAAGCGGACAAAAAAATTATTTAACGACTTCTGTATTTGGTACAATCAGCCAACTTATTCTGAAGGAGACCTTGTTACAGTTTTAACAAAGGATATCCACATAAAAAAGGTCCTGAAAAAATAAGGCCCAAGAAGTTCAAAATCAGTGTTCTTTGTGAGCTGGAGATTACAGATGGCGATAGAAGGGAGTATTGGTATGACAGTTAAAGGACAGAAGCTTAGTCTTCGTATCCATTAAATTTAACTTCTTCTTTATGCCTACTCCGTGTCTCTACTCCAGCGAATTTGGCAATTTAGTTTTGTTTATAAGATCAGGCATACCGTGGCAAGAACAAATGGTACTGTCGCAAGCAAGGACACTTGCCACAAAAATAAGGTAATGAAGGCGAACGTTTAAAAATAGAAAAAAACCAGACCGAGTCATTAAGAAACCTTAGAGGCCACTGCATTTATTGAATAGCTTCTGTAAGTGTGATTGTCCAGTACTGCTTTAATACTACGATCAGTCAAAACCGATTGTAATATACATAAGTTTTTATCAAGCAAGCCACATCCTCTTTCACATATCAAGAACAATAGCTTTTGCTGCAAAAGACTTACCAAGAAGATGATATATACGTTCGCTAATAATAGAGAAGATGTCGACAGTAGATCTAGAAAGAAAGCCAAATCAGTGGTCGTTCAAGATACTACAAGATCAAAAATGTTAATCAAAAGAAACATTTATTGGGAATAAAAAATCTTTGCTAATAATGGGTAAAAGGCTAAATGGGCCACTCAGTTGAGTTTGTGAAAACAGGAACTATAGATCGCATTTTCATTGAAAGTGGGGAAAAAATCCCATTTAACCATTTAATAAGTTTGAAAGTTATTCTCTTGAAGTACCGAGATGCAAATACCACAGCAGTCACTATACCGTATCTTCTGTCTCACGATAAAGTTAAAAGCCCTTTCAGGATAGCTGAGTTTAGTTGCTTTGAAAGATTTTTGAACCGATTATGAGCAACAATGAAGTGTTGCAACTACAAAGAAAAATAACGTTTTCACTGTAAGTTTCTACTAGGGACTAACATGTAATTGTTAGGGCTGAACAGAGACGAGATTTGTAATTCATGTTCAGCCTTTCGTTTGAAGACAGCACTCAAAGAGACATAAAATGGGGATGATTTCAAGGTAATGTATGGAACAAAAACAGAAAGGGCAATCACATTATTACACTGACACGGTGGAGCAGAGTAGCTCTGAAAGCTTACCTTACGTCCAGAGGATTGAGGAGAATCTGAGGTAGAAGCGCCCTGATCTTCTATGTCAGGAATCCTTGTAGATAAATTAGACGTGCAAAGTCATATGGCACAGAGGCCTAGTTATTAATTCTAGCAGCCCAAGCCTCCAAAAACAGAGATATTTACTGAGAAGAGGAAAAAGTAAGTGCGGAATGAAGCACAGAGCAATCTTGTGAAATGATATACTTCAAGGTAAAGTACTTACAACCAAAATGGCATGTTACAACAATCTTCTATTAATACATCATAGTGGCTGTAAACATCCCTTACTGCATAAGGCAAGAAAAACAAAACAACAATCACTAACACCTTTAACCAGTATTTTAAAGAATTGATCCTCTAAATGTCTTGGTATGTATGTATGGTTACATGCCGTCTCCGATAATTGAAAACTCAAAATCTGGAATCAGAACAAGTTGTCATGGTAATACGAAATCGTGTAATAAATTAACGATCATGGAATACAAAAGGGGATACAAAATCCTCGCTAAAAATAGGAAAAAGAGTAATTATGCGGGGGTCAACGCTCACTAGGTATTAGTGACAGTAGTAAGGAAATAAGAATAGTAAATATATTGGTAGCAACTACAAATTAATAAATCACTTACCCCTTGCATGCATAAATCTAGTGACAATTCCGACAATAATGTTGTTTTACCGGCTCCTGTTGGTCCTGTAAATATAGTTAATTCACCTCTTCTGTGTCCTTTTAGAATTGAATTTAGGAGTGGAAATCTTCTCCACTGTATGAAATTAAGTAATAGGAAAGTCAAAAGGGGCTGGCAGGCAGATAATTGGCTTCATGAGTTCTTTGGAACATTTTACATCACAAAAACAGGCAATTTGAAAGCCAAACTGAATATTACGCTATACTATAAATGTTTAAAATTGTTAGAATACTTACAGTATTTAATTTAGTCTTTGCAACAAATTTTGGACTAATGTGTTTACTTAGCGTGACGAATAGACGTTTTTTCGTTAACAACGATAATAAAACTTGAATTCCAGGTATTAGACAACATTTGATAGTTATTTCAAATCTGTTATAGATGTAAGAGCTTTATCATGTCTTGAGTCGTAAGCCTTTTCTGAGCTACGTTTCGAGACATGATAAAGCTCTTACATCTATGGCTTCCTCCGATTCCATAAAGTTCAAAATTTTCAAGATCAAATCTATCATGTTAGATTAAAAACTACAAGCAGTATGTTTGCACCAAGTTTGACGTATTTATGTTCATCATCTCTCATTTCTACTTATAACTCGTGTAAGTGTATGTGTATGTGTATGTGAGTATGTTTAATAATAAACCATCAAGCATCATATTTTCCGTTTCGCGAAGATTGCGAAACAGAAAATATGTCTTCAACAAACTGGGTTCAAACCAATGCCTATGGCAACATGCTCAATGACCTGAGCTATCGGTGCTACGCTATTAACAAGGTTATTTTACAACAGGGAGTGAAATATCTGTTTCTAAAATGACCTGGTTTGGAGTGTAGTACTGATTGATGAGGTGGTAGAGGGTATGGCCATGATAAGCATTGGCACTGGTTTGAACTCACGTCAACCGTAAACACAAATTTTTCACTGTTCTATAATTTATTTACTTGTTATTTTATTCAACAATATTTACAAAGAAATAAAATATCGTATCACTAATAGAGATCCTGTTTCTCATGCAAGTCCTGATGGAAAATAGCATGGTAAAGTAAACTAAAGAATGAAAACAGTAAATAGAAAAAAGCTGAGTTCAAAGTTATTAAGGTAAGAGATAGGATATGAAAACAATATGGGCCAACATAAATTAAGTTCTGAACTTTATGGACTCAGAGGAAGCCATAGATGTAAGAGCTTTATCATGTCATGAGTCGTAAGACTACAATGTAAGGACTGTCCTGCCTCCTACATCGGTGAATCAAAGCGTTCCTTGGGTCAAAGAGAAAAAGAACACAAGAGAGCTGTTCAGAAAGGTAACACCAAGAATCATGAAATAGCCGAACACTGCTGGACACAGGATCATACCTTTGAGTGGGAAAAAAAGAATTATAGGCAAGGAAATCAACACAACAACAAGAAAAATAAAAGAAACAATCCATTCCCTGCAATGCAGAAATCACATCAACAGTATATCCTACACCCTTCCAGAAATATGGCTTTCAGCACTAAAGAAAGAAACACAACAAACACAACAAGTACAACATAGGTATGGCGCCACTTCCCGAAACATTGGTCCGCACTACCAAGGTGTAAAACAGCCGTATCTAGTCATTTCAGTAGCCTGACGATGGGAGAAGTATATCTCGAAACGCAGCTGAAGCTCTTACATCTATAAATTAAGTTAGAGTATAATTACGAAATCTTAACAATTAGAATATCAGTGAAACGGAATTCGTATCACACTGAACCAGGGAAATTCATAAATGTGTGGGGAAACCACATGTACGAGTTATAAAAAACTCCAAACAAAAAGTAATATGCAGTATACTACTTTACCTTGACACCAGCTGCCTGTTCTGCGTTTGCTAATTCCAAATATAGATCACGACGAAGCTAAAGTGAAAAATTTCGTGGCAACTATCACGAAATTATTAAAGGAATAGATACCTCAAGGATATAATGTTATGAATATATAAAAAATGAACCTTTTTTATTACATGATGCTCACAATATTACACGCAAATCTGACGCAAAACATGACATTAAAATGTAAAGCCGATTTATGAACCCAAAGTGTAAAATAAAAACGAATTTATCACACGTTTGGGGAATACTGTATTTGGTTTCCGCTGCGATAATCATATCCATAAAAAACTTTCCCAACCATTAAAGAAAGAAACCTTAAAGGAATGTCACGGCGCATAGACCTCCGGAGGTTATGGAACACTAAGTTGCTAGCAGAACAATTATCAGAAATATTTAATAACTAGCCAAAAATACCTGGCGTTGCCACTGTTCTTATGGAAATAATGAGTAAGGTTTTCAAAATAATATTTTATTGCTGTTTCAATGGTAGTTCAATTTTAACCATTCCATGGTTTTGGAGACAACCTTAAATTTAACATCATTCTAGTCTACTAAAGAACTTGACAGTCAGGCATTAGGGCCTAACCTATTCAATTAACGCTGGCAATTTTCGCGACTCTAGTCTTAGTTCAACTTTTCAACGTTATTCTTCCTTGCATCGATGCTCTTCCTGGTAATTTGCTTCAGTTCACCAACATCTGTGCTGATGACATTACTCTGTACTTTGTCATTGACCACAAGACAGCTCACCAGCACCACGTCAAACGTGCAGAAGCTTTACAATCTGACCTTCAGGGTGTCAGAGACCTGGTTTCTGATGTTGTTCAATAGAAAGCTGAGTCCTTATTTTCCTCCAATATTCATGGAAAATTATTCTGATGTTAACCCTAGAAAGATTGCTTCTTCTCTTCAGAAATGTTCATCAGTAAAGATGCCTGTTCGTCATTTTCTCCAGATCTTTCTTGGGGTTCTTATATACAATCTATTGGCAAGTTTGCTTCTAAAAAGGTTGGTTCTTTACATCGTGCTAAGAGCAATTTTACACCTGAGGCCATCTTGCATCTCTTTTAATCTACGTCCGCCCTTGGAGTACTCTTGCTATATCTGGACAGGTGCCCCCATCATCTTATCCTGATGTTCTTGATCGTGTTCAGAGATATACATGCAATTCGATAGGTCCAAATCTTGCTGCTACTCTTCAACTTTTGTCTTATCGACAGAATTTGGGTTGTCTTGATCTTTTCTATAGGTATTATAATGGCAAGTGTTTTGGTAAGCTTTCCTCTTTGGTACCAGCTCAGTTTGTTGCATCTGGTGCGACTCGTTTCTATCAACGTTTTCATCCTCGTTATAGTTGCTGTCCCTCGTCGTAATAGATCTTACTATGATTGTAGTTTTCTTCCTCGGGCTCCAAGATTCTGGAACCCCTTGGGTCCTGAGTGCTTTTCTATGTCATAAAACCTGACTGCTTTTATATCTGAGGTTTACTCTTATCTCTTGGCTTGGCCTTTTTCTTTTTTTTCCCTTCTTTTTTTCTGTCATTTCTTTGCAGTTCCATACACTTAGTGGTATTATGCTTTGTAAGCTTCTTAACCATTAACAAAACCCCCATAAATGCACTCACGGTACTAATTACTTACTAATGTATCAACCGCTTTGGTAAGTAATAAGACACTGGAGGAAATTTGTATTTATTCAAGCTTTACTTCATGACAATGGCCCTGATTTGGTCTAACAAAAAATCGGGAAAAAGTCCTGCCTTTGGAACTAAAAGCTCCTGACAAAGACTCCAGTCAGGCTTTGATTGTCTGCTTTGAAACAAAAGTTTGAGGTCAGTTACGCATTTCAAATCCAAACCACTTAACAGATTCTGATTTGAATGGATTCAATAACTTCCAGTATTACAACACGATACAACTTCTGCCTTCCCTCTTCAAAGATAACCAAGGAACTTGTCTTCTTCC
>RDPX01000087.1:852793-867396 GCA_003991215.1 Morbakka virulenta
AATGGAAACCTACATGGCAAAATGTCAAGACTAGCTTACAAAAAGGTACGGAAACAAAAAGGAGTGAAGACTACAAGATCAAAGAACAGCAGAGCTAATTTTTTCACGAACAAGAAGAAGAGTGTAATATTTGGCTCAAGCAGAACCCACATGGCAGAAAAACTGCAGCAATCATGATGATGTTAGAGCAGATGGTGGAGACGAGAACTTGGAAGGTAGCGCGAGGTATTATTGATGATAGACGATGTAGATTGTGTACAGAGAAAGAAGAAACTGTTGAACATCTTGTTGCTGGATGCAAAGTACTAGCAAATAGTGAATACCTGGCGAGACACAACAGAGCATTGATGATCATGACAACTGCGTGGGCTAAAGAGTATGACCTTATCGACCAAGGTACAGTTTGGTATAAAGAGAAATGGGAGAGAGGAACAACTATCGAAAACCACAAAGCAAAAGTAGTATGGGATTTTGAATTTAAATTACGAAAAACAACTACAGCAAGACGGCCGGATTTGACCATAGAGGGCAAAGAGAAGAAAAAGATCTGGATATGTGACGGCGTGCCCTAAGCAACGGAACATTGTAAACACCCGTCTGGAAAAGATGAATAAGGATAGACAGTTGGCGTTTGAAATGAGAGAAAGACGAGCTGACTACGATATTAAGGTTGTACCTGTCATAATTGGCGCCCTTGGAGGTGGTATAAAACAAGAGAAAACTATTCAAGAGAATAAGGGTAATTAAATTTTTAAAATTATTAAAATTTCAATCAGATAATAAAATACCTACACGAGTAATCAAAGAAATGGTTCACTTTTAATTGAATTTAACAAAATTTTATCTAGCATAATAATATATGACATTTAGATTTTCAAATAATTTTGAAAGATATAAGTATATCAGATGGGAACTCAACACATCAATTATTAAACGTGGAGCAAATATAAACCGAAAAAAGCAGGCTATAGGGTTGATGCAGATACGACCAATAAACCAGGAGCTCTTGATTGGTATAATGCTTTTCTTGATTCTTGTAATTATAGTGTCACTGATAATATTAATACTATAAATGATAGTTATGGAATGATTAAATTATTTAATATTAAATACAATGGCCAATCAGTTTGAGGGATGAATGATTGTAATCGGATTGTAAATCTCAAAAATTTGGTAGAATATTCAAGGAACTGCACTAAATCTGTCGGTGGTTCTCAATATCATTATCCAGACACAAGTTCCTTTGCAAATATACAAGAATATACATTATTAACATGGGGTTGCTCCCATATACTATTACTAGAAATGTTAATTATAATGCAGGTCATCATAAAAGACAACAATTATTAACTGTTCCTGTTGAAATGACTGTTATATTACCACTAAATAGATTAGGATTCTTAAACCAGCTAGAACAAGAAATTCTACCAACTGGAAAAAACCCTTCAAAAATCAAACTACAAAATGATGATAATGTTATCTTCCGTGATAGTAGTGTAGCTAAGAAAGTTAGATATACTCTTAATAGAATGAAATTATACGTTCCAAGATTATAATTCAATCCGAATAATGAGGCAAAGTATTTATCAACATTTTTGCCATAGTTGGTCTTATTTGAAAGAGTTGATTGTTACTTCTGATACTACAAATGAAAAACAAGGAACATTCAAAACAACAACTAGTATTCAAAAATCTAGACATGTTTTTCTATTTGTACTTAATTCAGATAACTTGATTAATCAGTTACATAACATGTTTGTTTATAATACTTTTAACATTGCTGGTAATGGAATTAGAATTTCATCAGCACAGGTTGAAATAAAAGGTGGTATATTCTATCCTGCTGAAAGAATGGAACCTGATAAAGAATTAAGTAAGACTTATAGGGCATTATTAGAATATCAACCTGATTTTAATCAATATCAAAAGGCCCATATATTACTTTTAATGAGTTTAAGGCTATGTATGGTAAAATGTATTTTGATTTAACAAAACAAGAATTTGAATTAAATTCAAAGTCTGGTGATACTAAATTGAAGCTTAGATATATTGTTTAAGCCTTATTTGGAATACTTTATCAGGTATTCCAGATAAGGCTTACACAATACATGCACTTGTCTGAAAATCAGAAAAGCAAACTTGCTTAAGCTCTTGTTAATATTACTCCTATTACTTTGAGATTATCAAGTAGTGAATTTGTTGGTAATGATTAATTGATGTTAGCTAAAACATACATTAGGTGACCCGGTGACTATGATCTTATGATAAAATCATTGGACGAAGAAGGAAGTTACAAATATCTGGGAATTTCGGAAGCAGATAGAGTATTGCATACAGAAATGAAAGATAATATAGGCAAAGAGTACTTAAGGCGACCTCGGAAAGTTTCCCAATCTAAGTAAAACGGAGGAAATTCTATCAAATCAGTTAATACTTGCGCTAGATATTTGTTGAGATATTCAGCAGACTTTATTGATTGGACTAGACCCGAACTGAAAGACATAGACAGACAAGTAAAATTATGAACATGAATGGAATACTAGCTCCAAGGGATAGCGTGGCAAGACTTTATATGTCGAGAAAAGGAGGTAGAAGTCTTATGTCAGTCGAATATTGTGTGAATATTGCAATACAGTCTTGAAAAGTACATACATGAAAGTAAAAAAAGCATGATAACTGCTGAAAGAGGAAGTGCTGGAAAGGAAATAGAAAGTGTTGCAAGCTACAAAACGAGACGCCTGAAAGAAAGAACAACTGAACCGAAGGAAATACCACTACATGGTCAACACTCTAAACCAACAGAAGGAACAAGAAACAAAGAATTATGGCCATGGCTAAAGAAAGGTCTGCTAAAAAAGGAAACAGAACGTTTAATCATGCTAGCTCAAATACAATCTTTGCGAAATAATGCGCTCAAAACAAATATGAAAGATAAAATGATTCTGCACGCCGAAAGTGTAAGACGAAACATGAAAAAATTTGCCACATTTGTGAGTGAATGTACTACGTTGGCCAACAAGGAATATAATCTGAGGCACGATTGTGTCCCAAGAACTCTGCACTGGGACCTACTAAGGCAAAGAGGCTTCCGCCCTCTGTTGTCAACGTGGTATCAGTATGAACTACAGGTAGTTCTCGAGGATCATCACAAAATTCTGTGGGACTTTACCATACAAACAGAGCGAGAACTTACAGCAAGATGGCCTGACATAGTTCTAGTTTAAAAAGAAAACAAGACCTACGAAAGAATTGATGTGGGAATACCAGGAGATAAAAGGATTTTAACAAAACACGAAGAAGAAAGACAAATATCAGGATCTAGCCAGAGAAATCTGCTCATTATGGAAAGTTGAGACCCAGGTATTACCAATCATTATTGGAGCACTCGGAATCATACCCAAAAATGTGAATGGAAATATAACAGTGATTGAAGTAACAGCAAGAGTAGAGTTATTACAAAAATCAGCACTGTTTGGAACTGCCAGGATACTTAGAATGGTTCTTGAAACCTAAGGAACTTGTTGGACTCTGTTTCAACGTATATTTCGCATAGGTACACTAACCGTTGATAAAGAACGAGAAAAACCCCAATAATAATAATAATACATTAAAGTTGCCATATACAATGCAAACATTGGAAAATTTAATGGACATGATAGACATATTTTCTAACTAATAAATTATGATTGCTAAATAATATTGCGGCGAGTCAAGAAAGTCACCCATATTTCATAATTCTTTTGCAAGTATTTTAAGTTACGTCTTCATTTGGTGTTTTTAAGTAGTTAGCTTTTGAAACCAGTGATGTACCTGTGTATGCGCGCGAAGACGTCTGTGAGAAGGGGAAATACATTGGATTTGGACTTCATAAACAGTTTATCCCTTATTTCTTAAATATTGTTAGAAATCATCCCCCAAAGGGCCAGAGGACCACTTATATTAATGAGGATACAAATCACTAAAGGAAGAGAATAGTTGAAAGAAGAAATAAAACACAGCAGACACATTAGCTTGAGTTGGTTTCAGAAAGATAGTGGTTGACTATACACTTAAAGAGTCCGACATTGTATGACCAATAACCAAGCAATTTATTCCACTGGGAGACATTTCTGGTAATAAAATTGTTTTTTTAAAATCTCTTACACAGTTTGTCTCACAGAGAAAAAGATGGTTAATTATTATTGACTTGGCTAGTCGGGTTTTCACTCAAAAGGTTTTTCGAGGAGGAATTGGGCTCTGTCATTAAGAGTTAATGACAGACTCGTCGGAAGTCAATCTCTTAGCCTTTTTTGGTTTCAAGGCGAAGTATTATTTTCATAGAAGAGTTACTTTCTCAGCCTGATAAACACAGTATACTTAAAGCAACCGGTTTTAAGGTGTCAGTGACAAGTCTGCACTTCTCCTGCCTGTATGGTTTCCAAACTAATGTCACTAGCCGTTTTATCACATTAAACAAACATTTTATTGTAATCTGCATACCTTACAAAGAAGCATCTATGCATGCCCAGTTTTCTCGAAAACTGTGTAATCGCTTGTCGGGACTTCATGTCATTTCCAAACCACAAAATAATTTCATCAAATTGTTCAAGTTGCGGAAGGACCTACAATAAAAGATGAACACTCTCGACAGAAAGCTTTGGTATTATTATAATTCCATATAAAATATTTCCTAAAAGGTACTTTACAAAATGTATGACCACCGGGATAGAATGGATCCCTAAAATGTAGTGAAAGTATCTTGACGTACTCTAATTCAAAAATATAAGGAAAGGTTGTTTTTTGATGATATGAACATGAAAGTCACTGAATAATATTTGAATAAAATCTGAATAAGATTTAAATATACGGCATCATCATCATGACTGCCCTCAATGATTTAAAATGTTAAATCTACAAAAAATTGAAAACATACAACTAACAGAGCTGTTTTTTTTTGTTTAACATCATAGTTTGTGTTTCCAATGTCCCTTGGGTGATTTTCAGCGACTTTTGTAATTTCCTTTGAACTTGAATGTGAATAGGACCATTTTTACCAATATCGAGATCTTCTGTAAATCTTCAATCTTGTATGTTTCTTGTTTTGTACGTCTTCCTGTTATTAAGAGTGGTGTAGACAGCAGGCTGAGGAAGGAACAGGCAAGCTTTAAAACAGGGCGAGGCACCACTGACGATATCTTCATTTTGCGAAGCGTCGTCGAGCAGTCCAAGGAATGGCAAACTCCACTGCATATCAACTTTGTCCATTTTGAAATTATATTTTAGTTTTAACGTCATTTTCCCCCAGCAATTTTGAAAAAGCGTGGTATACAAATGTGTGGTATACAAATGTGTGGTATACCCAAGCAGATTATTGCAGTAGTGAAAGCCTTATATGACAACTTTGAAAGCGCCGTCATTGACGAGAACGACACCACAGACTGGTTCAAGATCAAGACTGGGGTGAAACGGGGGTGCAACATGTCTGGTTTCCTGTTCCTACTCATCATTGACTGGAACTGCAGTAAATGGAGAGAATGTTATCAGGTGGAAGTCCACAACGAAACTAGACGACCTTGACTTTGCTGACGACTTCGCACTGCTCTCATCAACAAAAGAGCAGAAGACTGACTGGTGGAAAATGGAGAGCGCACAGGCCTTAAGGTAAACACTGAGAAATGCAACGTCCTCAGAACGAACTCCAGAAATCATGACCACATCACAATGAATGGAGAACCAGTGGAAGATGTCGAAAGGTTTGTATACTTAGGAGCGTTCGTCTCCAACGTCGGAGGTGGCACCATGGACCTGGAAAACAGGCAAGCCAAAGCCCGAGATCGGCCACATCCTGAGGAAAGATCGCAACGACGACAGTGTGACAGCCTTGATCTGGGCCTCCGAAGGGAGGAAAAAGCGCGGGAGGCCAAAAACCACCTGGAGAAGGACTGTCGAGAATGAGAGACAGGCTGGCGGATGGAGATCCTGGAATGAGGCGCGCACCACAACCATCGTCAGGGCAGCGTGGAGCCAAAGTGCGGAGGCCTTATGTGCCACATGGCACCAAACAGATAGGTAAGGGTAACCTCTTTCTGCTAAATTCTAAGGCGATCATACTAAATAGTTTAAACTTCCTGCCTCCCAGCAGAAAAAACTCTGTATGTTATAAGAAAGCGACTCCTCACACGTCTCAATAACAGTTTTCATTTAAATATATTGGTCCATCAAAACTTCATTAGTTAATTCCATTTTTGTAAAATACTGCACTGTAATCATTTTTGAGTACCTTTAAAGCTTTGTGTAACAGACATTTCAATTTTCTGGTATTTTGGACATAACCATTAGTAATTTTTATTGGTGATTTTGATGATATAGCTGTTGAATTGACACTTTCAAAGTCACAGCTTCAGTTGTCTCAGTTAAAATTATCGAACAAGAAGGTCTAAATGTCCGATTACGTACGTTTGCATAGAGAACAGGTCTGTTTTTTCAATATTTCTGATGCCAGAAATATTTTTGTCCTACCTTAAAAAAGAGTGTCCTTTCTCTAGTGTCTGGATACATTTGAAAAACTTCATTTCTTCCACAAAACAAAATAAAAGCCATACTCTTAAAGTTTCCTATATTTTTCTAGTCAACGTTGACAATAACATGTATTGGAATTAAGGTTTTGTAGTTTAAATGTAATGGGTAATCTGTAGAGTACTTCAAATAGTTTCGTAAATAACTTGGTGCTACTTTTAGTTCTGGTATTTCACACAACCTTTTAGGATCAATTTAGCTATATTCTGTCTTGATTTTGAAAAGGCAACAAAGTAGACTGCCAAAAGAGTTTTAATGGGCATTGAAAGAATGTAATTGGTATCTGTAGCAACTCAATTAGATTGAAAATATATACTGTGTTCAAATAACATGTACGGATATCTCATGCAAGAATTAAAAAAGAGTTAACCACCTTTAAACGGGTGGGAATGGTCAGAAACCAACAATAAATGTTAGCTTAAAACCTTCCTTTTTAATGATCTATGTGTTACCTGAGACTAGCCATTTGGGTGATATTTTAGTGGTTTCGTGTTTCACTGTTAGAAGCAGAGTGAATTCCATTACTAAATTATTTGACCAATACAATTTCATTTGTTCGCCACAATTTCTAGTTACGTCCATGCACTGGATGTAATTAGAAAGGGGTACCCTAGGCTAAAGTTGTCCTACCTCTGGATGCAGTGTTACAGTACCACCAGGAATAGCCATTGATGGGAGTCCTGTAGCCTCATAAACTGCTAGTGTGTCCAGTTCATTTGACGTGAGAACAAGCTAGAAGTGAAAGGAAAATACGTTTTTGATAACATAAATCTGAGGAAAAATTAATAGAAACGTTATTCTGAACAAAGTATGCATTGCAAATCTACGTCGGCTGCTTCTGCGTTTGTGACTATTACAATCACTACTGGTATCATGGGTACTATCGCTAGCACTAGTAATTATGTGCCATAGCTGGTTTACTTACTATACTTTTACGGGTGCAAATCACATATCCCATCACTAGTTATCACCCTTAATAACACGTTATCAGTATAAGATCGAATTACCAGCACAAAATACAAAACCACTGAGGGCATTACCATTCGTAAAGATATGAACAAAATATCATATCCCCAACAAAATTAATTAAAAGCCTCACCTTTTTAGAGGTTGGCTGTATCGTGTGCCAACCAAATAGTCCACGGCAGTCATCACTGAAATGAAAATAAAAGAGAATTTTCTATTAACTAACCATATATCAGTTATCCAATCAGCAATAATAAATCGCTTTATCATTATATCCATAATTGTTTGGGAAGTTTAATCCCACAAGTTGGCCGATTTCAATTCTCCGTTTGTTCTCTTGGAAACATTCGTATTTTCACTATCAACATGTACCTTCTTCATCGCCCAGAAAAGGCATTTTTGAACAAAAGTATCGTATTTGTATATAAAAAGCCAAGCCAGGACTTCCATTCTAATCCACATGCCAAAAAACTCAAACATCTGGCCCATATACAGTCATGCCTCGATATATGGACTTCAAGGGGCCCCGTGAATAAGTCCATTACAACTAAGGTCCACTACGGAGAGACTTTGGAGGCAGCATGACGATTCCTATCCATACTTTGGTTAAGACATTTGCTCAAGCAAAAACTGATTATTACAAACAATTCATCGAACAAATGCATAATACATATACGGGGAACAAATCATGGATATTGACATTAACGCAAAGATAACGCACTATAGATAAAATGATCAAGTAAGATAAAAGATTTATAAGAATCAGTTTTGTAGAACTACGTAATAATATACAGATATCCGTTCATACATGTATTGTACATATTAAAATGCATTGTCCAAATGAATTCCTAATTATTCTGCAGGCTTGAAGAAATTTGTAACTTACGTTTGTTTGAGAAAATTTGATTTTGCCACAACATCCTTCAGCACAATGTCCCCCAGACAGCTCGGTAGTTTCAAAATAAGTTACATGTTTGATCTCTAGATTCGCCATACGATCGAGTGGACCGGATTAGCTTTAGCGCCTCGCTAGACAGTTGAAAAACTGCATGTTCCGCATCAACATTCCACTAATTTCGTCGCCTTTGAGTTCATCTTCACTTTTGTCGTTGTCTACAGTCAGGACCGAATCCACGATTTGCTTGTGGGTGACATTAGGTCCATCAGCATGCACGTCGCACTGGGCATAATTTTTCAATGATTGAGTATCGAAATGATTGCCGATAAAATCCTATACAATTCTTTCAATGAAACTTCATCACCAGTTACTTCGACCATGGGCTATGCAATCTTTGAATTGAACACCAGGTTTAAGGAAAGAGATAAGAATGCTAATTGGTGTGACTTCATTTCAAGCCTTGCAGATCATGTACATGGCGTGAAATTAAATCAAAATTTGTTAGTATATTCGATGGTTCTATGTCCGATACTATCTTCTATAGGATTCTTGTTCTATAACGTTTCTTGCAGGCTCCTATTACTTCCTGGTATTGAGCTTGCACTTTGTTGGTGCTATCTGCAGGAAATAGTTTGATCGTATTAGACTCCAATTGGGAGTCATCATGCTGATGAGAAATGATGTTATCCATAAGGAGAACTTTTCTCCTCTCTTTTCCATCTTTTGGTCAAACAATTCAATTCACTCCTTGTCAATTGTGCAATCCTTCCAGGACCTGTTCTGCCCGTAGTACATGACTGAAGGATGATTAGCATTCTTCAAACAGCATGAAGTCTGGTATTTGATAATCACAGTAAAAGTTATCTTGTCCGACTCATGTTCAGTAAGGATATAGAGGGCCCCACTTCTTTCGTTACCTTTCGACTAAAATTAATGAACGTACCTTTAGGATTATGTATAAGTCAGGTGAAGGATGTGTCCAACTCTTGATATTTCCTTGGTATTTATAAGGTGTAGCTGGGAAGGTTTCTTCATATTCTTTCTGCTTATGGTATTCGTGAAAGGATCTTTTGTATCATTCAGTCCTTTCTACCAAGCCGTAAAATGCGTGTCACCATGAAAGAAATTACATCTGATGAAATAATCCATTAACGATGGCGTTTCTCGAGGTTGTACTGTTGGTCTAATTCTTTTTCTCTTTTACATTGATGGTCTAACTGGTTCTGTTCAGCAACAACTAAGAATATGATACTAACTTATATTCTGGCATGCTAGCATGTAAAACGGACGTTAAACCGAATATGATGATGATGATGATGATGATGAGGAGCACAGGAAAACTCAGCCGGAACAAGTTGAACTTGCGAACAATTTGGAGTTTGACTTTCGGGCTGGTAGAGAATGGGGAAAAAAGTGCCATGTTTCTTTCAATGCGGCAAAAATGCAACTGATGTCATTCAAGAGAAAGATGAGCCTTTATTTCTCTCTAATATTCATGAGATATCATTCTGATGCTATGCCCGGTTAGGTTGCTTCTCCTCTTGAGGAATTTCCTTTTGAAGAAGATGCTTAACGTCATTTTCTTTAGAACTATCTTCCGAATATATCACATTATAAAAGAATATCTGGGGTGGTCATCTCCTTACCCCCTATGTAATTGCCACTAGATAAGTAGCTTTATTCTTCTATAAGGCGATTATTAAGTTGGGGCGTGAAGGAATTGTCAAGCTGAGATCTTAAATAATGATTTGTTATCAAAGGAACCCAATACAGCTTCCTTCTATAAGTAATCTTTGGCCATTCCAAAACAAGACTGACAAAAGTTGAAACCATAGGAGCATCATTTCCTACCGAATAATAAGTTGAGAATACTGGCAATCCTAGATGTTGCATGACCAAAGATTAAGGTACAGACAAAAATCGCACTGGTAAAGGTCGCCCCTTGGAGTTTATGGTTCCACAGCTTTTGGGCTGATTGATGCAAAGATTGGTTGCTAAAAATCACCTACCATAGCTCAATGAACTCACATAATGACTCGTTCTTTTGTGAAGAGTAAATGCAAAAATCACCTACATATGCATCAGCTGCTTTAGTATTTTGTTCATGACAAATCTATACCACTGGGTATTATATATTTTTTTTGGGGGGGGGAGGGGTACAAAAGGTAACCGTGCACATAAAATATCAGGTTTAGAGCTGTATGGGGAACAGCTTTCATGCAGAGTGAATATTTCATGAAATGTTGAGTATGGGGCGTAAACTAAACTGTTGAATTGAATCTCCCTGGTGATGAAAGTGATCATCATTATCAACAATACCATCATTAACTTTGATGGTTGGGGTCCAGTTATCCCTCCCAGCTTACCTCCCAGCATTACAGTCATTAATAATCTGTAGGGAGAGACCATAGACTAGCTGGTAAATTTAGCAGCAATAAGTATGTGAGGGTTTGTGTATGAAAAAACAGGCCGTACCCAATGAATGCATCTCAAAATAGAAGAACATGGAACATACATTTAAACATTTTTTTACTTCACAAGTTTTCTCACAATGGTTTATTTTCTAGAGTTTATACTTGAAGTATGATTTTAAACATACCTTGGCTTTAGTTCTGGTAAGTATTCCTGATTGCTACTGTAAAACTTTGCTCCAATGAGCAGTTTCCTCGATATATCAAACAAAGGAAATATGAGGCTAGTACAATCTTTAAACTCGCCTTTTTCACCTTTAAACTTTAAAAAAAAAGACATAGGTTGAGGAATACAGAATGAAGTAACAACAAAAATGAGATTGTATGAATACACAACAATAAACTTTTATCAGAAAGGCATATTACTCATTTATAATAAATAAGCTATAATACAAATCAGTTAATTATTCTGTGCATTCCATATTGCCCTTCATAGTGCTTATGATGTTGCATAATTAAGTAACCTACTTCAAATAAACACAACCATTAAGAGTAAAAATGTTAACAAGTGCCCCCACCCCTCACTTCCAAAAATGCCATCTGCATTTAATATTTCTGACCTGATCCTTTATTCTTACTGGTACCCAAACTAAACACTCCTACTAAATCAAATTACCTTGTGCACTGTGACAGTTGGGATGGTGGCTCATGGGCTTTGATATTGGGTCATAACATTTCCAACAGGTTTGATACAATGGTACAATGGCAATGGTGAACGTCTCCTGAAATGGTGCTTGAAAAACTAGATGGAAATCATGGATTTAGCATTTCTTAAAACAAACCCATGATTTGAAATTAAAACCGTGCAGAGAAACACCAGCAGGACCAAAACTAAATCTTGATCTTGTATTGTTACCAGGAGATACAAAATTGCAAGATGAATTGACTAGTTACTTGTATAACAGACTAAATAAAGTAATGTAATGTAATGATCTAGATCAGCTGAAAATAATAATAACAGATACAGTAAAAAATGGTAGAGGTGTGTCCAAAAAACAAAAAAAATCAAGAAATAGGAAACATGGCAAGAAAGAATCATGCATCCTACCAAAGTCAGAAAAAAGAGCACAAAATAAAAGAATGAATAAAAGAATGAAGAAAAGAATTTACTAAAAGCATTTACTACTCTGAACTAGCAGACGACGTCAATTCTGCAGCTATGGCTTGAAAAGTTCAACTAAAAGATCACTTTAAAGAGCATTTTGCTGCAAAAGCACTAAAGCTTGAAATTCCAGTTTGCCAGGCCTGATCAGTACCCACCAACAGCAGAGGAATTGAAAATATATTAAAAATATTAAAAAACAACAAAGTACTGGTACAGGTAAGTTGGCAACCTAAGGCTTTGTTATTTACTTTGATATGGTTATATGTGAGAGCACCAATATTACAGCCTCATGCTAACATCACATGTTTGTACAAAAAGGGCCAGTTAGACATTGTAAAGAATCACTATGGGTTATCCATAGGAGCAAACATAAGTAGAATNGGCTTGAAAAGTTCAAAAATAACTCACAATGGTAAAGAAGTACATCACCATCAAGAAAGGATCTAAACTATAAATATCGAATAACAAACTAAAAGATCACTTTAAAGAGCATTTTGCTGCAAAAGCACTAAAGCTTGAAATTCCAGTTTGCCAGGCCTGATCAGTACCCACCAACAGCAGAGGAATTGAAAATATATTAAAAATATTAAAAAACAACAAAGTACTGGTACAGGTAAGTTGGCAACCTAAGGCTTTGTTATTTACTTTGATATGGTTATATGTGAGAGCACCAATATTACAGCCTCATGCTAACATCACATGTCTGTACAAAAAGGGCCAGTTAGACATTGTAAAGAATCACTATGGGTTATCCATAGGAGCAAACATAAGTAGAATACTTCCAATAGTTATTTAAAAGCATTTTAAAAAACCATATGTGAAGAATATCAGTGGTGCACAATTCGTCTTCAGAAGAAGTCATTCAACAATAGATGCAATTTTGTATTAAAGTCTCTCATTGGCAATATAATGATGCCCTCATTGCTGTGTATATTGAGCTTACAGCTGCCTACAACCATATTCCTTGAAATTTATTGTTTAAAGTGCTTAATATATGAACAAGTGCAACACAGTTGATTGCAATCCTGGACAATTTTTTACAAGGGCAGACTGCATCAATCTTAGAGATGAAAGAAAAATGTGAGGCAACAGTTGACATGATCAAGGAGGGCAGGAGTCACCATGTCTTTTCAATTACTATATTAACAATGTATTAAAGGTCACAGGGTACAAGATAGATTAAGCATTTCCAGGATGGAGACTTTAATTAAAATTTAACATCCCACCCCTGCTCATAAACAGATTACATCAAAATGGCAGGATGAATGGAGCTGAGATAATCAGATGATTGTTGCATGCAGATGATATGATGCTATTCTGTGGAAATGCAGTAAAGCAAAGAGGAACATGCAGTTTCCAAATATCAAATGCTCTCAATATGAACTTAATGCTTCATTCTTAAACACAAGGATCCAAGTATTCAACAATGAGGTACTTTTCAACTCTGCCTTACTGTTTACAATTGGAGGCAATGAAATATAGAAAGAAGCAGAATTTACTTACCCAAGGCAGACTTTTAGCAAAAAAGAACAAGACTGTTTTACTGATCTTAAGAGTATCAAAAGCAATTGAGTTATTTAATGAAATGAGGCAAGTCTTTACAGACAACAAAGTGAACATGGCTGCAAGAATGATGATTATGGGGGCATGGGCTTGATCTTGGCTTCTATATGAAACCCAGGTCTGGTACATCAAGGATGGTGCTGCAAGAAAACTAGAGTTATGTTGTTTGGAGATGCTGCAGCAAATGGTGAAGGGTGGCAAGAAGCAACTGAATTCAGAATTAATACACAAATGAAGATATCTTAATAATCACAAAAGCCAAACCATTGCAAAATGTCATCAGAAGAAAAAAAGATAACATACTTGGTGGTTTCCAATTGTAACAAAGTACTTCTCCATGGTGTCCTTTGAAATGTTCTACAAAAACGAAGAGAAAATAAAGAATACTGAATGAAATAAAGATAACCAACAACATTGAAACTGATTAAAGGTTTAGCTTATCTAAATTCAATATAATTTGTTCAATGCTGACCTAGTTTATCAATGTTTGTCATTCATTATATTGAAGTGTATATCATGACACAAGCCCCCAGACCTAATGTGTCTGAACCAAAATCATTTCTATGCATGACCAATTGATTAAAGGAAGTTCATTCAAAATCTACCTTCTACACAACCTTTAAGAGGCCTACTGAATAAGAACAGTGCCTGGCTGTGGGGCAAGGCTCAACAGCAAGCATTTGACAAGATAAAGCAGACCCTCAGTAGAGCACCAGCACTTGCAATCTATGATCCATCCAAAGAGACAAAGCTTTCATCTGATGCATCATCATTTGGACTTGGAGCAGTCCTTTTGCAGTCTGACACAGATGGAAGCTGGAAACCTGTGGCATATATATCTCAATCTATGACCGAAACAGAGCAACGATATGCTCAAGTGGAAAAAGAGGCACTAGCTGTCGCATGGGCTTGTGAAAGGCTCTCAGATTACCTTATTGGTAAGACCTTTCACATTGAAACTGATCATAAACCTCTTGTGTCTCTTCTAGGGTACAAGAACTTGAATGAGCTACCACCAAGGATCCAGAGGTTGCGTATGAGGTTA
>RDPX01000087.1:870925-884247 GCA_003991215.1 Morbakka virulenta
GTAAAGGGACTTCTCAAGAAAGAAGATGATCCTGCAAAAGCTTTATTGTCATATCGCTCTACTAAGCTGGAGAATGGATATAGCCCCTCAGAACTCCTGTTTGGACGTAATTTAAGAACCAGGATTCCAGTTGCTGAATCAGAGCTTGTACCAAAATGGCAAGGCGTGACAAAGTTCAGAGAAGAAGAAGAAGCTAGGAAACAGGTACAAAAGATTCGCTTTGATAAACATCATGCTGCAAAGAAAATGCCAGAGATGGCCTCGGGAACATCAGTATGGGTCCGTGACCTGAAAGTTCCGGCTGTTGTAACAAAAACAGCAGACACGCCTCGTTCCTACATTGTGCAAACTCCAAAGGGATCTGTCAGAAGAAACAGAAAGTTCCTCACTGCTTTCTCACCGAAACCAGCAGAACCAGAGAAAAAAGAGCAAAATGAAGTTCCTGTCAACACCACAAAGTCAGGTCGTGTTAGCCGACCACCCCAACGTATGGACTTATGAACAAATGTTGTATTTTAACAGAGAGACATTTAAAGACTGTGTTTTTGTTTATTTCAGAAGAATTATTCTAGTCACCGTCCTAGTAATATGTTTTGTTGTTTTGTATTTAAAAAAAAAGAAAGGGAGATGTTGTATTATGCAAATTATGATAATGTAAATTTGACGTAAGAGTCACGTGATAGATTGTAAAAATCACTGGTTGAAACCACATGTTGATGTTGAGTATTATCGGTGAGTTTTAGCTACAAAACTCATCTATTTCGATAATTTTACACACTGCACCCCGTGTACAATATGTTACACCAGGATGGCAAGTGGGATTGGTCAAGTGACTGTGATGTTGCTTTTCAGTATGCCAACAATGTGATTACTAGTGATAAGGTCTTGATATATTTTTACTCAAATCAACCAGCTATTAAGTGTAGATGTGAGTCCATATGGGTTTGCTGCAGTGCTCAGCCACACTGTCAAATGGTTTAAAACAAGCCATTGCATATGCTTTTAGGGCCTTGAGTACCAGTGAGAAAAATTACATAGAAATTAAGAAGGAAGCATAGCATTATCAATAATTTTTGGTATAAAGAAATTGATTTTTTAAAATTTATGGTAATACTTAATCTAAATGCATTTTAGAATTGAGGTGATGAATTATCAGTGGTTGTGTAGTGTGGGGTCAAAGAGCTATATTACTAACCCAAACATGTTCAAACTTCAGAACTGATGTACTTAAAAACCAGCTCTAGTCAATCTATTCACCATAGATTGGCAAATGTGTTATGGTGGTGCAGGAATCTGTCACATACTGCAACTGGCACAACATTTGCAGAGTTATTAATTAAAAGGTGCCCACTAAACTGAGTTTGATAAAGCCATGTTTGGCAGGCATGATCACCAGAGATCAAGTAAAAGTTAAAGAAAGTCACAAAAGGGGCAAACTACAGGCAAGAACACTCTCTGTTGGGCAATATGAATAAGTTAAGGGTACCAGATGACAGAAAACACATTGGGTTCCGGGCACTATAGTTCAGGTTAAGGGCGCTCTGACTCATTTGGCCATTGTACAAGGAAGGAAGGTTTGGAGAGGTTTTGGCTCCCACAAGGAAGATAGGAAGAAAGAGGGATGGGGGAGGGCAGAGAAAAGCATTGTTAAAGAGTATTGCAGCCTGGGCTGAAGTGGAGACAATCAAGCTTCTGAGTATGGCAAAGAAGAGGACAATCTGGGATGTCTTCACAGTCAGACTGCCACAGTTAAATTAGAAGTGATATCACTGCCTACACCAGTAAAGCCTGCACTACATGTAATACCAGATTCAATACCTTTACACCCTGCTGTAGACAGTAGAATTTTTGTGTTTTTTTAAAAAGTTACTAAAGAATCACAGGATCCTCCTAGCCAAGATATAATCACAAGGTTTGGTCATATGGTCCAGCTACATACAAGGCTTGATTTATAATATTTACCAAGTTAATTTTGTTTTATTACTTGCAAACAAATGGAAAGGAGGAAAGTTGTATAATATGAAACCAAACACAATATTTTCAGGATGTCAGCTGGCTATCATCAAAGTTATTAACATAACACGTTTTTTGATTGTGCTGTTAGTTCTGTTTCATATGACTGTCAGCTGGAATGCTGTTGAAACTGAAACCACTGATAATTCACCTTTTGTACTAGTGATGACTAAGGTATTTCAAGACTCTTTTCTACCTAATATGAATGCACCTGTAAATACTTTATGTTAAGACAGTTTACCTAGATGGGTACCTACAAGTATCTTACCTTTGTCTGAAACTCAGGCATTTTGTATTTCTTTCGGCTAATTTAATCATTGGACTATTCAACAACTCACAAAAAAGTAAGAAGGTCTTTTCAAAGATGGGCTTTAAGTTAGCCTTTTGGCATATACCCTTAGCTCTTGATTCCTGGGACTTAACAGTCTTCTAGAATGATGACAACCTGCTTTAGTATAAGGTGCTCACCATGGGCCCTGAACACGGAAAAACTCAATACAGCCGTGAGACCAATTGCTTTTTGATGAGGTACACCTCATTCTTGATGACTTATTAGTGACCATGGCTCTTAATTTTTACACTGGTATAATTTAAGAGGTCATAAAAGCTATTGATAAAGTTGAACTCACATTTGATCCACAGAAATGTCAGTTTGGGAAGACATCAGTTTCTTTGTGGGGAATGACATTTTGCCCTGAAGGTGTCTGACCAAGATCAAGGCACTTGTTTACCTCACCTGTCCAAAGATAAAATGGTGAGAGAGGCACTGCCTGCCCCTGCAGCGAACATACCTGCTTCTATTCCTTAATGCTCATATCATGACATAAAGCCAACTACTTGGCAAAATGATTATGCATTGTAATAAAAAGTTCCAAAAAGTTATTGTGGATACAAAAAAAAAAGAGATGTAATGGTGAGTATGTTAGACATGCTCATCATTACTACATCACTAATTACTACAGTTAAGATCAAGACCAACATAATTCTGAGAGTAAACCCTCTGGAGCAACATTAATTTTGCTTTGCAGTATAAAAACTAAATCAGGTAAAAATATAAGCTGGTACTAAATCCCTTTTGTAACCACAGTGTCAAGAAAGGCAGTGGGAAATCATTATATCTATCTATCTATATATCTATCTATCTATCTATCTATATATATATATATATATATATCTGTATCTGTGTGTAGGTTGTGCAGAGTAAATTTTTTGAGGCAGTGAAAAATAGGAACACATATACACACATATATATGAATAGATAAGCTTTCACCTATTGCTCTCAGCTGATCAGTATCATTTAGTCTTGTCTTATGTAATTAGTCCTAAAATACAAATTTGCCAGTGACTAAAATAAATACAAAATAGGTTAGTTCTTTCCTAAATGTAGTTTTATCTATGTTCGAAGAGTTATCTTTGGTCTATCAACAATACAAAATGTGGAACCGGTGGAAAGTCCACATCCATCAATGCACACAACAACCATAGATTATGTTGCTTTAAAGTCTAAAGTGGTTACCTTTAACAATTTATCTGTTGAAAATAATTCATTGTCTTGAAATGACTTGTTTACTAGTTTACTAAAGAAAAATGAAGGGCTAATAATTCATTCATTTTTCCAGGTAATGATAGTTATATACTATATGTCATAATAGACGATCTTCACCTCAATTGACATTTAATAGGACATTTTATAGATTTTGGGTTCCCTGTGGACTACAAACCTGTTATTGTTATTGTCAGCGGTCATTTGTATTGTTAGCCGCCATTTTGTACACTGAGCTGTTTTATTGTTGATTAAAGCCCAACGTGAGGTCAATTCGTAGTTAATCATTTATTACAATTTAATCAACAATAACATTGGGATAATATGGACAAGTTCTTACGCCCAGAGCGATTAGACAACGACCCAAACAGTGGAACAGCCGCCAAGGAATGGCTCCATTGGAAGCGTACTTTCGACAACTTTTTGGCTGTACTACCACAGGACGGTTTGGATAAACTTGCAGTTCTGTCTAACTTTATTTCGCCGAACATCTTCCAACATATAGAGGATTGTACAGATTATAAAACATCAATTAAAACACTCCAGAATCTCTTCATAAAACCGAAAAACGAAGTTTTTGCTCGTCATCTTTTAGCGACTAGAAAACAAACTCCAACGGAGACGCTCGATGAGTACTTACAAGCGCTGAAATCATTAAGCAAAGATTGTAATTACCAAAGGGTGACAGCCATACAATACTGTGAAGAAAGCATAAGAGATGCCTTTATCACTGGTTTGCAGTCAAATCTCATACGCCAAAGACTATTGGAAAACAAAACACTTGACTTAAAAACCATGTTTGATCAAGCAAGATCTCTCGAGTCGGCCATAAAGAGTTCTGAGTCATATTCGACCCCTAATACGCTAGTCAATGCTGCTATTCCTGTCAAGTCCTCAGAATCCACAGATAACCAGGCAGATAATCTGGCTTGTGCTGCTGCTGAAACAACCTCATTCAGTTGTTATTTCTGTGGAAACAGCAAACACCCAAGATCTAAGTGCCCTGCAAAGGATGCTACATGTGCAAAGTGTCAGAAAAAGGGTCACTATGCCAGAGTCTGCCAAAGCAAAGCTTCCTCAAGGTTATCAGCATCCGTTCATCTTCCTGTTATAGCTACAACTCAATGTCCTGGGTCCTTATCCAAGTCAACAGCTGCAATCAAGTTGGGAAAATTCACAGTACAGGCATTGTTTGACAGTGGCAGCACTGAGAGTTTTATACACCCAGATCTAGTGACGAAGGCTGGGCTGACGAAACAACCAGCTAGAGGAGTTGTTTCTATGGCTTCTACTGCCTTATCTGCTAATGTTACTGGAACTTGTACTGCTAACCTAGAATACCAGAACCAGAAATACACAAACATCCGCCTTTCAGTCCTTCCTGGACTCTGCACTGAACTCATACTTGGCCTGGACTTCCAGTCAAAACATGAAAGCGTTACATTTCAATATGGGGGCAGCCAACCCCCATTGTCTGTTTGTGGCTTCAGCACCCTCAACATGGATCCAGCAGAACCTTTTGCTAATCTAAGTGAGAACTGTCGCCCAATTGCATGCAAATCTCGTCGCTACAGTAATGATGACTTAAAGTTTATTGATGGAGAAGTTGGAAGGCTACTCAAAGAAGGAATCATAGAACCCAGCCACTCCCCATGGAGAGCGCAAGTGGTTGTGACCAAAGATGACAATCACAAAAAGAGACTAGCTATCGACTACTCCCAAACTATTAATCGCTTCACTCAACTAGATGCCTTCCCACTTCCAAGGATGAATGACTTAGTAAACAACATAGCACAGTACCGAGTCTTCAGCACAATTGATCTAAAAAGCGCTTACCATCAGGTTCCTCTCAAAGACAAAGATAAACAATACACAGCCTTCGAAGCACGTGGCAATCTCTATCAGTTCACACGTCTCCCATTTGGCGTCACAAATGGGGTTGCTTGTTTTCAACGAGAAATGATGCAGTTCGTTGACCAGAACAATCTCAATGCAGTTTTCCCTTACCTGGATAACATCACTATCTGTGGGAAGGACCAGCAGGAGCATGATGCAAATCTGGAGCAATTCCTCGCTGCAGCCAAGAGGAAGAATATCTGTTACAATGACTCTAAGAGTGTATTTTCAACCCGGAGACTTGCAATTCTCGGATATATAATTGAAGAGGGTATCATTCGTCCGGACCCTGAAAGGCTGAGCCCTCTCCGCAACTTACCCATACCTCACGACTCGAAATCACTCAACAGATGCCTTGGCTTGTTTTCTTACTACTCTCAGTGGATACCAGAGTTCTCTGATTGCATAAAGCCACTAACAAACTCCAAGACATTTCCTCTATCACCTGAAGCTGTTACTACGTTTAACAAGTTAAAGAAAGCAGTCGAGGAAGCTTTCGTGGCCTCTATCGATGAGGCGTTACCATTCGAAGTTGAAACTGATGCGTCTGACGTAGCCCTTGCAGCCACACTCAGTCAAGATGGCAGACCGGTCGCTTTCTTCTCCCGCTCACTACAAGGTAGCGAACTTAAGCATGCTGCTATAGAAAAGGAAGCACAGGCTATCATTGAAGCTATCAGGCATTGGAGGCATTTTCTGACCGGACGACACTTCACTCTGAAGACTGACCAAAAGTCGGTATCGTACATGTTTGACCAACGCAACCGTGGGAAGATAAAAAATGACAAAATTATGCGTTGGAGACTTGAACTAGCATGTTATTGCTTTGATATCATATACCGTCCAGGAAAGGAGAACATCCTCCCTGATACATTGTCCAGAGCAACCTGTGCTTCCACGCCTCAAGATTCTCTGTACAACCTTCACGAGGCACTGTGCCACCCTGGGGTCACCAGGCTCAATCACTTTGTCCGTAGTAAAAACTTACCTTATTCATTGGATGAGGTAAAGCTTGTCACAAACCACTGTCAAATTTGTGCTGAATCTAAGCCTCGTTATCACAAGCCAGAGGAAGTCCCACTCATTAAAGCAACTCAACCCTTCGAAAGAATCAATATAGACTTCAAGGGTCCATTGCCTAGCAACAATGAAAACAAGTATTTCCTGAACATAGTAGACGAATACTCCAGGTTCCCATTTGTGTTTCCATGCTCAGATATATCAACGTCTACAGTAATCAAGTGCTTAACTACACTATTCTCCCTGTGTGGCATGCCAGCATATGTCCATTCTGACCGGGGTTCATCCTTCATGAGCCATGAACTGCAAGCTTTCTTAAAGGAAAAGGGTATTGCAACAAGTCGAACAACAAGCTATAACCCTGCAGGAAATGGACAGGTGGAACGATATAATGGTATTGTATGGAAGGCTGTTGAAACATCTTTGAAATCTAAGAATCTACACAGCAAGAATTGGCAGGTTGTTCTACCAGATGCCCTCCATTCCATCCGCTCATTACTTTGTACTGCCACAAACGAGACTCCTCATGAACGCTTCTTCAAGTTTGCTAGACGATCCTCTTCTGGTGCGTCGATTCCTACTTGGATGGCAGAGCCAGGTGTTGTACTCCTCAAGCATCATGTTCGCACAAATAAGACTGATCCATTAGTCGACGAGGTGGAACTTCTCCAAGCAAACCCACACTATGCCTTTGTATGCTATCATGATGGCAGAGAGACAACAGTATCTACGAAGCATCTTGTTCCCAAACCTCCATGTACAAATCAAGTTCAGATCCAGCGTCAAGAGAATGTGTCTGAAACCACAAGTGAAAGTCTTTCTGCACCACAAGAGGTACCAATAGCCACGGACCAAACTAGCATAACTACTAACGCTGAACTCAACCCTGTAAGGCGCTCTGAGAGAATCAGGCGTCCAGTAGATAGGCTTGATCTTTAAAGGACAGGGTGAATGTCGTAATAGACGATCTTCACTATAATTGACATTTGATAGGACATTTTATAGATTTTGGGTTCCCTGTGGACTACGAACCTGTTATTGTTATTGTCAGCGGTCATTTGTATTGTTAGCCGCCATTTTGTACACTGAGCTGTTTTATTGTTGATTAAAGCCCAACGTGAGGTCAATTCGTAGTTAATCATTTATTACACTATATAGTTATATAAATATAGTTATATATATACTACCCTTTCCTACGTTTCAAAAAATCAATTATGAATACAAAGGGTTACCAATGCAGACTAATGGAAACATTGGTAGGCTGATTATGATCCCTTCTTTTAAATGTAAAAGATTGCATTGGTATAGCATGCCCAGTTGACAATAGACTGTGTAAAGAGGTAGAAATGGGTGGTGATATGCTGGAGGTGGTTAACAGGTTTGTTTATCTTGGTGATGGCATCTGACCTGGCAGAGGTTGTAAGCTGTCCAAAATCATTTGAGTGTGATGTGCCTGGGAGAAATTCAGTGAACTTCTGCCACTGTTGTCAAGTAAAGTCATTTTGTCACCTGTACATGGTATGCTCTATAGTACTTGTGTCCAGAGCACAATGGCCTATGGCTCAGAAAGTTGGGCATCCCACCTTCAAAATGACAAACATTTCATGCACAATGAAAGAGCCATGCTTTTATTGATGTGTCACATAAAAAGAGGAACCAGAGTCAGTATGTTGGCACTCTTGGAGTTGCTTCACCTGAAGCCCTTTGATGATGTCTTCAGATGCAATAGGCTCAAATGGTTTGGGCATGTGATACAATCTGACTCATGGATCAACAAGTGTTCTCTGTAGAGGTGTTTGGGTCAAGGCACCGAGGCTGACCAAGGAAGTGTTGGAAGGAATTGATTGAAAGTGACCTGAAGACCCTCAACTTGATGGAAGATATGGCTGGTGATCATGTAAATTGGCAAAGTTTGCTACAAGTTACACACATGTCTGATGTGTCCATTGACTATAAATGGATAGTAACCAAGCAAGTAATGTTAAGACAAAGTGTGCTACAATAAGGCAATAGAATTATTGTTAATATGGAATTCACAATTGTGTTTGGATTTAACTGAAATAATACTGTTATGCATTTTATAACAAAAATGTATTCAGAATTGCACATAAAGAAGATTGGCTCCTACCTGAAGGCCAAATTTACTGATTAATATGCATATATCCTCATCATTTAGGTTAGAAACCAACTGGCTAGATACACCAACATCAAAATGTTCCTCAGTATCAATTTGATTTTTTACCACTGGCTCTGAGTTTTCTTCTGTTCCAGGAAATCTATTGTTTATGTGACTGAGGTTGTCCTATGGTAAATCAAGATGCAGTCACATAAGTAATAAAAAATGATCATCTAAAACAATTGATTGACAACTTATCTTATGGCTGTTCACCAAACTGACATACTAATTTTTACTTATTTTACTTACTCACCTACTAACTTACAGAAACAACCAAGAGCAAGTTTTCAAGACCCACAAAATAGAGTACTGAAGTAACCTTCATGTTAAAACACCAATGAAAGTTCCTAACAACAAATAAGATATCCTTGTATGGTGCAAAGAATGTAGACTATGCTTAACTGCAGAATAAAGTTGCCTTAAAATAAAGAGAGTTATATATCATGCTTAACAAAACAAAGAAAACACCATTCTGTTTAATAACAAACAAAAAACTCAACATTTTTGACCCTCTATTGTCTGGTACTTTTTGCTTACATGTGTACTATTAATTGCTTTACAAGAACATTGAGAAAAAAAGACAAAGAAAAAAAGAGATATAGTAATGATACCATTGTCTCAGGAGAGAAAAGTTTTTTTTGTGACCAAATGATTTATTTCATTTTGATGTTTTGGACTTTCACTTTTACCATTAATGAATTTTAAAAAAATGCCCAACACACATTTATATAAAAATGTAAAAATGCTGTATAGTTTCATAAATCTTAAAATTTGTGTTTATTGATTGACATTTGTTTTGTATTCTTTATCATAAATAGAGTGAAAAATTATGTAGTGCTTATGTATGTATAAGGAGCCTCTGGTTACCAACTTGAGTTAATTTGGTAACCAGAGGCTGTCCTAGAAGCATGAGGTTTACCTTGTGTATACTGAATTCTTCACTTGTTGACATTCTGCAACTCCAACCTATTGCAGATGAGCTTTTTGTGGATGGGAAGAATGTCAAAGAGTCAACAAAAATCTCTGAAATGTAATGAGAACTTACACCAAAGAATTTTAAAGCTCAACTAGAAAAGGTAGCAATTCAGAATAGTAAAGATTATCTTCATGCATATATTATTGTCAAAGTGCAACAAAATTTTTAGAAAAGAAATTAACTGACATGATTTATGTTGACACAGAAGTCACTGATGTCTGTTACTAAATTCTTGCTTGTTTGTAACAGTCACTGATGACTGTCACTTAGTTCATCAGCAGTTTAAGAACTATTAGTATGCCCCACTGGTTTTACTCACAAGCACTCTAGCATCTGAATGGCCACAGTCAGGGCACAGGTAGGCACTGTTTGCCAAGTGGTATTCGTGAGCATATCGCCCATGCCTGTGGCCAGCTTGTACATAGTTCTAATTAATTTTAAGTTTTTTTAAAAAAAAAGTGATATGTGAAATGTGAAATGATGAATCAATTTGATTTGTGAGATGCTACACATTAAATATCATTTTTATTTATTTCAAGTCAGTCTTTGTGAAAATTATATCTAAAATATTATAATAATTATACCCAGTATATTACATCCAAACATACCCAATCACCTTACCTCATCTTATTCTGGAGGTGCTAAAACACAAGTGGACTATATTTTACTGAAAAAAAGGATCTCAGACGAGGAGGGACTATCAAGTTCATCATAGGAGAGGAATGTGCAGCCCAGCATTGGCTCTTAGTATGAGACTTGTGGGGTGATCATATGACCTGATACATGCCACAAATTTTGACTCAAAGCCAGATTCTGGAAACTAAATGTCCAGCAGTTACAGAAGAAACTACAAGATGCTTCTGTTAAAATCATAAGAGATAATCAAGTTGATGATGCAGAGTAATCTTGGAAACAACTCAAAAAAGTTCTCATGAGTAGTGCTGAGTAGTGGAGGAAAGAAATCTGATGGTGTGATGAAAAGTCAATGCTGCAATACAAAGGAAGATGAACTGTTATAACATCTGGAAAGTGGGAGGTGCTTGTGTGGTAGGCTGATTGCAAAAAAAGTTGTGTTCTTGGCTAAGCAAACTCTTCCCACAATTAAGTTTAGTCACATTGACCCTAAAGATAGTTTGGCCTTCAAGGCTGCAAGGCACGTAAGGCATGGTAATTGGGATGTTATGGGTGAAAAATGTATATCAGGTGATGTTGGACATATTTGTTCAGACAATGAAGCCAAACACTGGGCCTGGCACCAGAACTATGAAACATTACTCAACATCAAATTTTCTTGGTAGACTAAAATGAACAGTTAGCTGTCAAGTAATGCCACTGTGAAAGCTGCTATCACTGTTCTGTACTTCAAATTTTATCAATTTACTTTGCTTTTCCTTCTTGTATGGTTAATTCTCCTTTTTTTGCCTTCAATCCACAAAAAGAAGTCTGAAGTCTCACCTTGGAATTTAGCACTTTCTTCTTTTCTGGCCTCCTAGTGAGGACATAGTCAATTTGGTTGCTGTCTTCTCCACTACAGTATATAGCCAAGCTTAGTACCTCTGAAGCCTTTAAAACCTTTTCACCATCTTTACTGTTATGGTCCAGGCCCTGGCTGTCATGGTGGTAGCTGAAGCCATCACCCATCTCTCCTACCTTTCTGTTGATGCCTGTACCAATAACTCCCTCTGTGGTATGGATCTAACTGGGTCTTCCAGGCTATTGTAGAATGTATTCTTTTCTTCATCCTTGAAGCCACTTTGTGGAGCATATGTACTGATAACGTTAACTACACCAATATTGGTTCATAACTTTACCACCTCATCTACTCTCACATGTAGAATGTTCCAGAAAGATCCCAACTGTTCTCTTTGTTTATGATGAACGAATACCTCCTCAAAAGGCAGCTAATCACAATAGAGTGAGTAGTATACACAAATCTCTGATATGCAAACAAGTAAACAACAAACACTATACAAATGAAGTTACTATCTAATTCTATCTCTTGTAACATATCTGATCTTCTTCCCCTTCTTGCTACTTTTCACTTGTTATCCTCATTCATGACAGCCACTTCATTTCAGCTCATCAATTTTTATCCCTTGCCAAACTCCAATGGTGTCTCCTTTCCAGTTTGTTTCCTGTACACATAAAAGTTCAACTTCCCTCCTCTGATCACATCCACCAACTCACTTCTTTTCCTTCACCATACTCCTTAAATACCAAGTTTTGCATCTCATCTTTGACTCTTTCCCTTTCTTCCATAATTGTAATACTGATTTCTGAAACCCTCATTCTCTTGTCACAGGATGCAGGTTAGTGTGGTGTGTGTCACTTACAGGGGATGCCAATGAATTTGCACAACTGAGATTAATTTTCCATATAATTGTGCAAAAAATCTTACCTGGCTGACTGGGTCTGACAGCAGCACTTAAAAGTGGTGTGCCTAGCCTTGGGTGTTTACCACCTCAGTGGGCAGTGTGGCCATTTAACCCATGACCGGAGGATATGGAATCGGAGTTATCTTCTCCTAGATGGGCTGCTTTGCTGTGCAAAAGAGACCCATCTACCCACAGGCAATTTGCTTAGGCACCAGTGAGTTGCCTCATATCACATCAGACAGCAAGCTGATATCAGTGAAATAAAATTTCGCTTCACACCTTAAAGGGGCTTAACTGAGATAATATTTATCTTGTGTTGGATGCTGGAGTTGTATGTCAGTCCTGCATCAGGACTCTAGATGGCATTTGTTGACAGAGCCTCCACAGTTGTGCTACAGTGGGGAATGTGTTGAGAAATGGGTCATTCAACTGGTTAAATGCATGTACTTGAATGCTAAGTAGAGCCTATATTTATAAATGTGTATATGTGTGTAGTGCTTTTTTTTAAAGGACATGCATCAATATTAAAAAACGAAAGAAACTTCTTGCCTATGACCTATTCAACGTCAAATTTAGGTGACAGACGTGAGCTTTATGCTTGCAAATACCACTTGGCAAACAGCGGCTTATCTGTCCCCTGGTTGTTGATCCTAGGTAGGGGTTTCTTGTCCTAGGTGCTTGTGAGTCCAACCAGCGAGGCTAACCAAGCTCTTAAATTGCTGGAACAGTGCAGCAAAACTGATATTCTTGATGGAGTTTCTTTTTCCTAGCTCTTTAATCACAACCAGTCTCCATGAGTGACTGACCGGATACCAGTGGCTTATAGGTATCACAATCCTCTGTGAATGTCCAGTAGCTGGCAGCAAGATTGTGGTATAGGCAAATGAACCCCCTCAGATGAGGTCACCGGCTTTGGAGTCTGAAACCATGGTGGATGTGGATATTGGCAGAGTAACTGGACAACTGGTCAACGGTGATACCCACACAACGTTGGGATTACCCAATATCACCTAGCTCAGCGAGGAAGCTACTGTTTCAAACCTGTGATGGAACACCACATTTATTTACAGTGGAAAAGAGTGTTCCAACCCGGCGTCCTGACAAGGCCTCCTTCTCCAGGACCCACATCTCCATCCAATGCCTTACAAGAGAAAAAGATAATATACTGGTTCGGTCATCGCCCAGCATAAAAAGGACCGCATGCCTGCTGCAGGAAGCTCGGCAGACTCAACAAGTTCACTAAGCTCCAACACCAACAATGACAATGATCACCTTAATGGAGGGGAGAAAATAAAGATCCTGACATTAAATGTGGAAGGCCTA
>RDPX01000087.1:952109-1028868 GCA_003991215.1 Morbakka virulenta
GGCTTAAAATGCAACTGGCATACTTTAGTATACTTGTTGATTTCAAATTTATCAGCACCTCCTTTCCTTCTATATTTTAATATTTCTTTACTCCAAGCTTTATGAAGATCTGGTTTGGTATCTTTATTAGGAAAAGAAAATAGTGCAATATTTGTTTTTTCCTTCTTACTATTATAAAAAGAACTTCCACATTCAGGTACACAGCAGTACATTGATCGTCCTCCTGTTTTCACTTCTTCTGGTGGAAAAAAACTCGAATTAATATGAAGCATGTTCTTGATTTAACAGTAGTTTAGGAAATAAATAAAATGTTTTCTTCTAAAAGGTTTGTAATATTTCTAACTTCTTAAATACAACTCACAATGAAGTAGTTTGTTTACTTTTTTAAGGAGCTACTGCCGCAATCTGTTATCGCTGTCCATACGGGTCTCGTTTTGAAAGCGAGGCTTAGATTACATCATAGAATTAGGGAAACGCGTATTAGCTTTGAAAGGAAAAGGAAAAAATCATGAACACAATGCAAGAAACTAAAAACTTTCTATGTTATGATTATTTGTAAAATAAAGCTGTATGCTTTGTTTTGAATACAGTACTCCAAACCTAACAATCAGGCTTTAATCAACATAAATCTGGAGCCTAATTTCAAAAACAAAGACAGCAGTCGCCAAGTAATAGAAAGGAACTCCTGAGCGAAATGGGATCCAAAGCTCACAACTGATAACAATCAGAACAAGAATTTAACAGTCAAGAACTAATAAAGTATCTAAGAAGTAAATGTTAATATTAAGTGTCGGTCATTGATTTTATCATGACATTCAACCCTTCCATTCAAGATCAAGTCTATCCTAAAAAGAACATGGAAGGAGAACAAATCAAATGAAGGAAGTCAATGTGGAACGATTTTTGGTAATAACAATTAGAAGAAGACAAATGCAGTTAGTGGGCCACTTGAATAGACATAAATGCCTTGAACATCTAGGTTTGACTGGAAAAATAGGCCAAAGAAGGAAGACAAAGAATAATATACGTGGGAAGGCTGAAAGATGGGGGACTGGGGAAAAACCGGGACAATATAACTTTTTTAAGAAGATCCTCATGGAAAAACGAGTGGCGATCCATAATCGTCGATATCTGTTCCAGATCTGGTACCTGAAGAAGAATTGAATAAGCATTAAGAAAAGTATGAGATTCAATTGGAACATAATAAACTGTCCGTCTTAGTAAGTATGATGGAGGGTTTACTGTAAAATTATGTTATAAATTCAGGCTATAAAAACATAAAAGATATTATGTGATCAATCCTAAGGTTATCCTTTTAAAGAGACTGAACTCTTCTCAAATATACGAAATGGCTTCAAACAACTTGAGGTTGAAATTTAGAATTTAAGAAATAAAGAATCGAAGCATATGGTAAGCATAATCTGAGCTTACAATTTAATAAAACGAAAAGTGCAAAAAAGCCGAACAACAACAAATATCTCTTAATGAAGATATAAACAAAATACAGTAAGAGCAAAGATGAAACACAGTAAGAAAAAGCTTACGAGTCGTGATATGATAAAGCTCTTGCATCTACGGCTTTCTCTGCGTCCATAAAGTTCAGAATTTCAAGATACAGTAAGAATAAGTTTAACAATTTAAAAAGTTTAATTAAACATGCCATCGTCTTTCGTATCAGAAACACCACACAGCAGAGATGTAACATAATTCAACTGTGATCAACAAATCAACAAAAGAATATCTTTCAATTATCAACTCGTCGTGGCTATCATGTATTTCAAAAAACGTGGCAACCAACGGAGAGAAAAAGAAGAGACTTTCTTTGAAGACTACAATCTTTTCAGTATTAAAACATATCAGATTGTTAATTACAAGAAAACAGTTGGACACTTGCCTAGAGAATTCTGGCATGCCATAAAAATTCTTCTCGATCGAGGTGCAACAGTTAATACGAAGCTGATTGCGACGCATTATAAAAGATCACCTTTCTTCCAGGGAGAGCTTGAAATATCTTGTATATTAACCGTATTTATGCCAGGAACTGTGAAGAATCGTATGGTAATGATGGATCGATACAAAAAAATCGTCATTAGACTTTTTCGGGAACAAAATAAAAAAAGATTCAAATTTTAGGTTTTCTCAAGAGAGCTGATGTTGTTGAGGCTGCTACAGGAGTACAACCAATAAAAAGCAAAATATACTGTAATTGGATTGTTGCTGTAATTGAATGGGTACTGATTTTTTACATTTAAAAAGCACACGAAATTGGAGAGTGTGTGTTGGGAGCTGTGACTGAATGCTGATCAGGAACGATCAGGAAAAAGACAAACGGTGGATGTGAGAGTATATGAGGAGCGTAGAAAGGTTACGATAGTCATTGCGTTGTGCGTTGTGATAGTTAGAGGGACGGGTTAAGTGGCGATCAGCCGTGTATATATACTGACTGCTTAAGACAAGGATTATCGTGATTGAACGAAGCGGTTTGCCAGCAGGCCAACTTGTCGGTGAGTGATTAAAAGCTTTTCTTTTGTTAAGTCTGTATTTCGGAACAAGAAAAAAACAGTTCCAAAAAGTAAAAACATTTGGGTTCTTTTTAGAAACAAAGTAGAAAACAGAAAGGTTTTCATTGTGTTAATCATTACGAATGTTAGTCTCGAATCATGAATCTTATACCTTTGCGTTTATACAAGTATTTATTTAACTGAAATAAAATTAAAAAAGGATTTAAAAACACCAATTTAATTTCGCAGATGAAAATGACTCAAATTTGATTTTGTAGATGAAAGACATTTTGATTTTTCGCTTGAACCAGTCTTCGCGGTTTTGCCCAAAATCTCCGAAATCCTCAAAATTTAATCTTGTGAAAATTAATTACGTTAATTAATGCTACTTCTGACGCATCAATTCTAACTTCTAAGAGTTTACTTTCCGTTATATCATTATGTCAGCATACCAATTATAGACATTACATAATAATAAGCAAGTCATCATGACTAAGCAAAAATCAATCCTTGTAAATACTAATTTTGTGTGCGAGTTGCACAGTTGTGATTTAGAAGCAGTGGAGTTAAAACACATAATTACACTTTGTTTTCTCTCTTAGTTTTTATACCTCTTTTTACATTACATTCTCGGCACCTCGTGATATAACACTTTCATTGATAGAAGAGTGGCTGGTGAGTGGCTCGAGTTGGAATTTGGTATGGTACTGAATGGCTACAAAGAGGATTTAGTCATTCAGGACGAATGACTCCTTCCTCAAACACATATCCAAAATGGCAAGTCGGAAGGTTGAAAAGACACTCTTGAAATCATTGTAGCAAATGCTTCTCCTCTTTGCAGCTGCAAGGTGTAATCATGTAGTATTCAAAGAGTACTCTAATTGTTTTCATACTACAGCTCATTGGTTGATGTTAATCTAAATAAAACATATAAAAATAAAATTACAATGCAACAAGCAGTAGTACCAAAGAACTACATTCCCTCGAACTAAACAAAGAAATTGAATAATTTCCCCTCTCAATACTATCAAGTACTATTGTTCAGGTTTCAAATGCAATACTTGGCACTGGCTTTCAGTCAGATTGTTCCAATACATAGTTTTTATTCTGAATGATCAGAGGTTCATTGTGTCCAGTTGATTCATCAGTGCCTCTTTTGGGCATTACACCTACATCTAACTCTCATGTGATTAGCTCCTCTGAAATTTTGTGATATGCTCTTATGGTTTTTCTCTGGGATACATTCTATTTGATTCTGCAATAAAACAGCTGGATAAATTTTCAAGTCATTTAGATGTTCACAGAATAACTTAAGAAAGATATGCTTTACCAAGATAAACTTTCCTTCTGGAGATATACCTCTAACCTCACACTAGTTTGAATCAAATACGACATAAAACTTATTTTCCTTATTACAGTTGCACATAAAAACAGTATCACCAATTGATGTGAATGTCATTGATATTTGGAAGAATTCACTTCTCTTGGCTGCCCATCTTCTTGTTGTTGTTCTGCAGTGGCAACTAATCAAAACTTACTTCAAAAACCATTCCAAAACACCATGGTCTCTGGAGGAACACTAGATGTTCTGCATCTCTGTAACTACTGATAAGCTGCTATGAAGTCCCTATTTAGTGAGCAATTTTCATAGCTTTCTGGGCTTCAAGAAGGTCTCCACCAGATTGGCTGATGGTTGCATTGGAGGTATTTGAGAGAATATTTGAAAAAGTAACAAATAAACAAATTCATCACTCTTCCAGCCTTCTACCAATACAAGACATGCTAATAAAAAGGGCCTCAGATGGTATAGTCATGTAAACAGAATGGGAAATGAGCACCAGCTAAGAAAACTCCTGTACTTACACATTGTTGAGGGTAAACAGAATCATGACAGAACAATGGTGAGGTTCAAGGATGTTGCAAGGTGGAAAATGAAATGGAGAGGTGTCAATGTGGACCAATAGTGGGGGTGTTGCAGAGAAAAGAGTTGCATAGAAATTAGCCATAAAGCCATAATGTAGTCATTGTCTATATGAATGACTGTATGAGAGAGAAAGATTTCATTTTATCATGAAATATATTTTACAATGCTATGTACAAAGTCTATCAGTGCATGTTCTGCACAGTACTATCCACAAGAAAAAAAAGCATCAACACCACAGCAATACTGATAAAAATGACAATAACCCCTTTAATGTCAGAAAAGTAACACTGCCAGTCTTGTTGAACCCTTATGCACACCCAGAATCAGAAAAAGCAAGAGCATTTGGCACAATTCACACCTATACCACCATATGCCAAAACTGATTCAACACCCCCAGCTAAACTTCATCAATCTCCAAAGTATTTTGATGATTATGTCTAAAAGTAGACAAAGAGAATATAAAATGATCACACCTATTTAAGTACTACCACTGTCACGAAGTTTCATTTATCTGCTACCTAGACATTTAATGCTATTGTTGCAGACTTTTTTTGTTCACTATTAGTTTTTATTATGCATAACACAGATGTTTGTCCCAAGTTATATTAAACATTATCTCATGTTATTCATTTTTTCCCCTCTGCACTTTATTTTCTTAACTACTCTCAGGCTCCTAACAATATTGGTAGCCAAAATACCCTTTTCAACCAATTTTTCAAATTGTACAGCCACTCTTAATATTCTTTTTTTCTTCAACATTTGTTTTTACATACATTTGGTACAGCTGTGCCTTCCTTATTTCTATTTTCAGAAGATAAACTGTGAAATATATAGCCACAGTGCAGCTTCAAGAAAGGGGTAATACTGCTGCAAACACAAAATACCAAAACATTCAGTATTATATTGTATTTTTTCTATCCAAAACATATCCAACTGGAAACTGTATCCATGCCGTTTGTTTGTGTGTTTTAGAAACCCAGACCTAAAGCAAAGTGAAAAGTGTATGCATTAAATTGGATCTGAAGTAGTCCATACAGCTATGGTCTACAAAAGGAGTTATTAGTGTTTTTCTCTTAACCAGATATCTTCTGTAATTATATCTTCCACTTAAGTACACTACTCTTTCCCTTGGCTATTATTATTGGACATCTAATCCAAACATACAGATCCAAATTATATATACAGGGGAAAGGTTTTCACAAAATGTAGTCTCATTCTAAGGAATAAATGACTGATCCTAAGCAAATGTAAATGAGAAATATGTTTGTAAAATGGTTTGATTCAGAACATAATATTGACAGCTCAATTGTTAGAACATGTTCCATGGACAGTCATGAACACTGGTTTGTACCTTCCTCTGGAAAACACCATTTTTTACTTTTTCAAATTTGCAAGTCAATTTGATAAGCACCATTTTTACAATTATCCTTTTCTTCATGTTTTGTTGGAGTCACCCCTTAAGCTATTCCAACAATTCTGGGCCATAGTTGGATTAAATCAGATAAATCCCATGACAAACTTGGGCCATTTTTCCACTTGGAAAATTAAAAAAACCCAACAAAAAACAAAACAAACAACAATCAAAAAAATCAAAGCTTTGGATAAGGAAGCAAGTAAATAAACAACCTGCTTGAAAGGAGTGAAAGTGACAATATTTGTTTTTTCCTAATGAGTTAAGGAAGCAGCTAAAAATTTAACCACACAGCCAATTGCAAAACAAAGCCTTTATGAATTTCCTTTTTTCTTTTTTTTTGTCACGCCATAAAAAGCAATGTCATGCAGAACTTAGTCTGTTGAGCCCTCAGACGTCAAGTAATGACTTTCAACGACTTGGAATGAGCTAAAAAAAAGCAATATTATAAAAAATGCTTTCCTCTCATTGAGGAGTTACAAAAAATATTTAAAGGGCACCTGATAATGGGCATTTTTTCTGGTCACATAAGCAGGAAATGTAACAATTTAAATTCAAAGACCCATAGACGCATGAAAGGGGGCCACTTGGGATATTTACTGACCAAAGGCTTTTTGAGCATATTATTTACATAATTCCATTCCACTTGATGCTACAAGATAAATTGGTACCACATTATTTGTTTAAACTAAAAATTATATTGGTTTAGCATAAAGATAACCTTTTAAATGTGTCAACAAGTTGGAAGTTAACACAAGAATGAAAAATGAAACCATGAAAAGTACAGTACAGGAAATCTAATAGTCAGGCGTGTGTACATTGTACTCCTCATGCTTTGCTTGTCCTCAATTAATACAATAAACAAAAACAGAACATATGTTATATCAAGCCATTCTTTTTGTCTCTTTTTTCCCCCGGGTTTTTTAAGGTTCCTTTAATTAATACCATCGAGCCTTCTAGTTCAACTGCGGAAACTTCAAAGTAAACTTGGCTTCCAGTTTTTATAAACTCAGAAGCTTCTCGGTGTTCGTTTTCTTTTATTTGGGGTATTTTTACCGATGCCTGAAAGCAGTCGTGCACTAAACACGAACAGTGCTTGCGACCCACTCGAGTAACAGTTCCACATAACTCATCGCCCACTTTGGGGCTAAAAAGAATACAATTCACTGAAGCACTAAAATCAAAATGTGGGTCATCATCAGGTATTGGTGCTGTATTCTGGTGAAGTATTACTTTATCATAAGCTATAATAATTCCATTATGTTCTTCATCAAAGGTTAGTAACAAACTATCCAATGTCTGTTGTATACCTTCTCTAACTTTACCTATAAATCTTGGTGGTAAGCTAATTCTTTTTTTTATTTGCACTTCGTGTAGGCAACTACAATCGAGGTTCAGCATGTCCCTTGCTTTTTGATATGGTAATGGGTTAAAAACTCTTTTCGATGTATCAGCAACCTTAAACTCCTTTCTTTTGCGTTTTTTGCCTGCAAAATGTTGAGACGTGTTTCCTGAAGTCGCCATGTTGTTCTTCATCCCCTTATGCTTTGCCTCGTTTTGAGATTTTTTTAAATGTGCGAATGAGAGGCTGCTATAGCTTTCAAACAGAGCAGAATTTTTTTTTTGAAAAATGGTTGTTTCATGCTTGATATAAATATTTCCGCAAGAAGTTGAACAGTTTTCGCAGACATGGCAAAAGTACCCAAATTGGACGACGACATTGAAGCGGGGCGCATTTTCTTACAAGATATTAATGCAGTCATGTTTGATTGTGACGGTAAGGCCTTTTTAGTGTTCGCAGTTTAAACCCTCAAAGAAGCCCTGTAAGGAAATTATCACCCTTGATGTGTATTTATTTTTGTGATTTCAAGGAAAGGCATTCTCATGAGACAATAGAAAGAAAATCGTTGGTAGTGATAAGCTTTGGGTAACATGGAATAAAGTTCACGCTGAATGGATTGGCTCAATCGAGAAATAATGGTATGTCAGGATGAAAGGCAACCGGCAGAGAGGGAAAACATTAATATAACCACAGGTTTTTCCACTCATTTTGTTTGAGCAGGTCTGTTCAAGGATTGAACAGGCCTGCCTTATGGGGGGTCTGGAAAAATTTACCCCCCAGAAAATTTTGAAATCCTGGACGCAAAATCCTGCATTCTGGGGCATATCTGGGGGGTAAATTGATGTGTTGAAAATGATGTTTTTAAGGTCATTTTTTAAGATACCCGAACACTTGTTTTAATTTTTTCTTCTTTTTTTCACCCACCTTTTTAAAGTTGTTATCCAGTCTACTCAGTAACTAAAATCATTCTAAATTGTAGTCTAAATATTCAAAATTCTTCATGCTAGCAGTTTTTGTAAAGTTGTAATATGTTATACTGAATATATAAATATATATATATATATATATATATATATATATATATATTACTTCATTGTGTGAGTGACAGTCATTTTGTTAAATCCCCTATATATGTACCAGCTATTTTTAATGTGTTTTAAATATTTTCTATAATATACATTTTGTACCAGGAAAAAAATATGTAATTTATAATCAAGAAGTTGCCTCTCAGCAATTAATTTTGAAAACAGGGTCTTTCAAGTTTTTAAAAATTCCTAATTGAAGGTATATAAAAAGCAGTATTGTTCTGTTAATTTGAAAAACATTTTATGCATTTTAATTAAGTGCAGAGAGGCAGCTAGACTTGAAATATTATAGCCAATATCTTATTTTATTTCATAAAAAATATTGTTTAAAATTGGGTTGGTTATACCGGTAGATTATAACTGTTATTCCTGGTTTTTTGTAATTTTTATGTGAATAAAATTGTTTTAAATTGAAATTTGATTCACTTTTATTAACACTGAGAAACAAAATTTTTGTAATCATTCTTTGACAACTGATCCTGGGTAATCTTTACAATCTGATTTCGAAAATGTCATTATTTTTCCCCTAACCATCATCATCATCATCATATTCGGTTTAACGTCCGGTTTACATGCTAGCATGTGTTGGACGGTCTCAGTTTTTTTAAATGGCAGTTATATGTTGCATATTTTGCAAAAAATATGCCATTTTTAATACTTAAAATAAATCAAACAAACAAATATATAGCCTTGATTTATTCGATTGATATGCACAAAAGGGTTGTATTTACTTGTAGCTGTCCTGAAACAATAATTTATTGGCTGTTGATACATTTTATGGAGCCATATTCAGATGTGAAAATAGACTTTAACAGTGAAAATTAAGGAAATTCACACTATTAACATACAAATATATGCAAATATATTTTAAAAAAATGAGCTGTATGCATGCTAGCATATATAAAGCATATAGAAATAGGGAAAAGAATGTCACTTTATGGTAGGAAGCTTCTTTTTTGACTTTGTCTTGCATGTTTGACACTTGGACAGTCTCGCTTTATTGACCAACAGTAGTCCGCCATCATGTGGACATCCCATCGGCCTTGGTATCTTTCCTCCATTTCTTTTATGTCCTGGTGGAACCTCTCACCTTGCTTATCGCTAACATCTCCAAGGTTTTCCGGGAAGACATCTAAGTAACTGTACAGGAAATGCATTTTGATACTCATATTGCAGCCAAGCTTTTCAGCCAAGTTTTTCAGCAAATCAGCAGTCAACCAAGGTCCTGTAGTTTAGAGATTTATAATTTCCTANCAGATGTGAAAATAGACTTTAACAGTGAAAATTAAGGAAATTCACACTATTAACATACAAATATATGCAAATATATTTTAAAAAAATGAGCTGTATGCATGCTAGCATATATAAAGCATATAGAAATAGGGAAAAGAATGTCACTTTATGGTAGGAAGCTTCTTTTTTGACTTTGTCTTGCATGTTTGACACTTGAACAGTCTTGCTTTATTGACCAACAGTAGTCCGCCATCATGTGGAGACCCCATTGGCCTTGGTATCTTTCCTCCATTTCTTTTATGTCCTGGTGGAACCTCTCACCTTGCTCATCGCTAACATCTCCGAGGTTTTTCGGGAAGACATCTAAATGACTGTGTGCAGGAAATGCATTTTGATACTCACATTGCAGCCAAGCTTATGAAAGTTTTTCAGCAAATCAGCAATCAAACTCCTGTAGTTTGGAGATTTATAATTCCCTAAGAACTGCTTGGTAACATCTACAAATGAAGTCCATGCCACCTTTTCAACAACTGTCATGGTTCCTTCGAAGTTACTGTCATTAATGAGTTTCCGAATCTGGGGTCCATCAGATATCCCAGCTTTCACTTTTTCATAGGACAAATTAGGAAAAGTTCGTCTGATGTGCTGAAAACATTCTTGGTCTTTGTTCAAGGCTTTTACGAACTGCTTCATTAAGCCTAAATTTATGTGAAGTGGAGGAGGTACAATGTTAGATCGATCAACCAAAGGTTGCTTTATCAGATTTGGTCTCCCAGCTTGCACTTGTGGTCCAGGGAGCCAGTCTTGTTTGACCCAATGTTGATCCCAATCCCTATTGCCCCATAAACACAAATAGCATGGATGTTTGGTGAAGCCTCTCTGCTGACCCAAGAAAAAATTCATCATCTTTAAGTCTATACATATGATCCAATTATGGTCATGGTATCAGAGTAAATTAATTACTTTTTTAATGCTCTCATAGTTTTCCTTCAGAATCACGGAGTGGCCTACAGGTACTGCTCCAAACTTGTTTCCATTATGAAGAAGGACACACTTTAAGCTTTTCTTCGAGCTGTCTATAAACAGCCTCCAATCATTTGAATTGTAACTGGGTAAACCTAAAGCTAGAAGAAGCCCACTAATGTCATTGAAATACACGAAGTCACAGTCAGTACTGAAAAATTTCAGAAATTCACTGTCTCTAGATCTGTAGTACAAAATTTTGAGATCACTCTAAGTCAGTTTCTTCTCACTTAGCCTAGAAGCTAGAAGCTCAGCACCTGCTTTTGATAAACCTATATTGCATATCAAATCGTTCATTTCAAACTGATTAAGCGGACCAGGAGTGATTCCTGATGTATCCTCAATATCTGAGTGCCTTGAACTAGCTGTAGTATCGGAACTGGTTTCATGACATCTCGATTCTGGTTGAGGAAACTCTGCAGAATGGGGAACAGGCAGTCTGGCAGATTCTAGATCAAAATAATCAAATAGAGTTGTGGTCATTTCACATTACTTCTTACTTGTGCTTCACATGCTTTAAAGCCTTTATTTTCACTTTCGTTTTGTTATCGAATGACCATCTGATATTGACCAATTAAAATCACCGTTTCTCCCGGTGTTTGGACCAACAAGGAAGTAAACACAGGTGATTCAACACATGTGATGAACACATGTTTTGATCTGTTTTCTGAGACACACTGCTCAATTTCTCGATGACTCAGCATTTGCAATATGCACGACACAACCAATTATTGAACAGTTCAGTTGAAATTTGTTAAAAAAATTTTTTGGGGTTGAAGTTTGAGCCGGCCCCAAAAATGTTTGAAACGATCAATTTTCCGGTTACCAGTTCTTAGGGAAAACACTGTAACGATACCTAAACACATCACATTCCTTTTAACTGACCAATAATTGTAGTTCAATGTGCTGTATGTTTCGATGCTACTGAACTGCTGTACTATTAACCCTAAACTTTTGAAGTTCTGGAACATAAAAATTACACAACTTCTAGCCCCTTTATTTTTTATGATCAAAAATTTGGTTTGGTAAAGGTTTGGGAATATTTTTAGAATTTTAAAGACCCACATTTTGTTAGTGGAGATTGAAATTCACTGCAATTTATAATGGTTTTTTATATTTAATATATATTGACTATTAACCTATTAACCTATGTAGCTTGTTTTCTTTCAGATTTATTTGTTGCCTACACCTATCGGCTATTTTCAACCCACCCATACATTGTGACATTTTTCTCCACAGTTGTTCCCTTTAAATAACCGATTTGTTTGTTTTGAAAGTAAATGGCTTCAGTTTGTTTGGATTAGTCAGTCATCTTGCAGGGTTTTTGTTTTGATGGAGTTCTGTACTAAGAAAATCATCAATTTTTCAAGGGATTTATGTTATAAATTTTTCTCCATTATGAATGAATGGATGAAGTAATTCATAATTAGATATTTAGTGAGAATTGATAAGACCACACACTACAGCTAACTGGCAGCTCACGTTGCTCTTCTTGGCACTCCTTATGAATATGTTGCAGTGTGAACTCCATGAAATGGGACTGACATAAAAACAATAGTGCTAGATGATGACTACTGGAAAGAATTGAAATGAAGTGCGATTTTGTTTCTTGAAACTGTGTGTCTGGATTTTATTGTAAAAATGGACAATTTGTTGATTGATACAGGTAATGCAGCTACCTATGGACTTTCAACCATCTACAAGGTAATTGTATATATATATATAAATTTCAACAACAGACATTTTGTATAATAGGACAAGCTTTCGTATATTTACTTTATCAGGTCTCATCATCATCATCATCATATTCAGTTTAACATCCGTTTTATATGCTAGCAAGTTTTGGACGTTTTCTTGAAATTGACTTTCAAGTTATCCTATCCTTCACCAGGTGAGGGATAGGATGCAAATAGTTTGATTTGGTTGTTGCAGGTATTAAGATTACTAAGGTCATTCAGTGGCTTATTCATAACTTGTTTTTCAACTGGATCAAGTATTTAATGTTTTTGATTCCTGCTTTTACCTACTTTTAATTTTTTATTCTCTACTTGGTTTGAGTATTTTGAAGTTTACATTGATTTCTTTTATTTTGTATAGGTGTACTTTGGACAGGGCAATCTGTTGTTGAAGGAGCAGTTGATGTGTTAAATAAGCTGAGATCATTGGTAAAGAATTGTGTATTTTTTGTTGTTGTTTGTATGAAAAAGGTGCCTGCTTTTTAGAGATTTCCCTTTTAGCAGATGATGGTTTTTTGGTGATGGTGCCAAAACATCCACCAGGAAGTAGCATTGCAAGTGCTTGTTAAAACAGAAATTCTCATCAGATGCTACTTGTTGACACCTTTTTGTTTCAGATCCATTAATTATAATTGTGTGTTATAATTATAATTAAAATCTGATTTATGTCTTGGGTTTTAACCATTATCCCTCCTTGTTTGTGGCACTATGTTTTTTATGTAAAAATACTCTCATCTGTCACCCACATTCACAAGACTGATTACCCAACCAATTTGAACTCATTACACAACCATAACTAAATCTTTGGCAGGCAAAATGACTTTAGATGCAATAGCATGATAACATTGAGAAACTGCCAAGGGAATTTGATTTACAAATTTTGTAGGAACCAGCCCAATCCAGGGTAGTTTGAGGTGTTCATTCTGTATATATTCAGAGGGTGTTTTGACTGCACTGATTATTCGGTAATAAAAAGTACTTGTTGCATAATTAATTGAAGGGCCATTTGTTCCTGCATGACAACTGGAGCTGTACCTTTACATAAAATATCTAGAAATGTAAAGGACCATCCTGTTCTCTTTCATCATTGAACATCAAAGATTCAGCAGTAAACACCCATCTTTGGTGTTTTCTGCTGAATCTTTGATAAAAAAAAATGGGATGATTGTTCCAAAAAAGGATGCCCTGCCTACCAAAAATTTAGGTGTGATTGTGTATGGTTTAAGTGTGTGTGTGGTGCTAGGTATATAAGCTGTACATTCCTAAGGCTGATGGATAGAATGAAATAGCACATACCTAATATTTTTAGAGAAAAACTTACTTACTTACTTAGGCTCATCCGATTTTCACGGTGGAATTTAGAGAAAAAAATCCCATGTTTTATGAGTTGATCCAAAAGGAATATTAGAGTAAGCAAAATTGTAAATTCTAATTCTGCTATACCACAACATTTGCTGCTAAACCACCAATACAGTGAAAATTCTGAGAAAGATCAGCTCAAGATAATTGGGTGAGCTAGGTCTACCTTTCATTTAGAAACACTAGAGGCAATTCATATTCAATTATCATCACTTTATCTTTGCAAGCAAAAAGAATTTGTATATAGTTTACAATAGTTTAAGACAGCCAGTCACTAAATGTTACAGGCTCTCCTCAGCTTATTACACAAAAAGGTGGAATGCTTTCTTCAGTCTATTGCAAAAAAATTGTTGGATTTTCTTGATTTTCTCTTTGTTTTCAGTATTACATAAAAAACACAATTGTCTTTAGCTTTCTTATTCTGGCGGCTTTGGTTTAGTAGACTGGCAGCAAAATAGCTATTGGCCAAAGTGAATAATTATTTTAATAATGACTTTTGAACACATTCAATGAATATATGTCAATACTCACTTTGAGACACCAGATTGTTTTCACCACTGTATCATCAGACACCTGGGTTTTTTTGCCCTAAAAATGCACAAAACCACCTAGCCCAAAGGTTAAAAAGAAAGGATGATTTAAAATTTATTTCATCCTAGATTAAAATAAGTTAAAATCATAAGAAATAGACAAACAATTAGATGGAAGAGAGCTTTAAAGTCAGTGCATTTGTAAAAAGAAGCTACAATATAATTTTTTCCCTGGTGCATGGAACCAGAACAGAATTGGGATAAAGCTAATGTGTTTAACAAATCAGCCTCAATGGGACAAAGTGATCTGAAATCAAAGAAGAAATTTATGAGAACAGTTCCAGATTAACAATGACAGATAAACTTAGGCTGTTAATATGTCTGAATAATATTCCAAATTTAAACACAAATATACAATATTTTTTTAGCTTATTTTGTTTTGGTGTTTTTGTGCAGTGCCATTTTTGCTTAAGAAGGTGATGTTGTTTAAATTGGTTAGTATTTATTATTTAGTAGTTATTCTTGTTGGGTTCAAACCTATCTGAAGTTTGATTCTATGATTTTCTGTGAGATAAATCCTTTTTTTTTTAATTTATGGTATTTTGTAATTGTTTTGTCATTGTTTTTGCATATTTTGGCAGGAAAATGCAATGTGTACATGTTGACCTATTTTGAAAGTAAGCCATTTCACATTATTTTATTTCAGGGAAAAAAAATAATTCTTGTGACAAACAATAGCAGAAGAGGCAGAAATGAATTCTGGAAGAAAATTAAAGGGTTTGGATTTGAAGTTGAAAAGGTAAACACATTGATGCAACTTTTAGATGGTCTTGATTGTTTTCATTTGTGCTTTGAAATTGAAACCACAGAGAAGCTTTTTATCAGTAAATATTTTGGCCCAGTCACCAAAAGACCATGTAATTTTTACAATCAAAGAGGGTACCCTTTCCTTCTGGACCTGCAATTGTCAGCTCTCTACATTCACATGATATTCAAATAGAATTCACCACAATACCTGAAAAGAAAACAGCCTTCTCACAGTTCATTAATGCTCATAGCAGGTGAGACCATTTTACAAGAACTGGCTATAGCAGGACCATAAATAAAGAATTATTCTGTTTTATGCAAAATTTCTTTTAAGTTTTACATCAACATGGGCCTTTAAAAAAGAAAGATAACCAGAGTTCACCTTCACATTTTATTTAACAGCTACATCCAGAATTATCTTCTTTATTTGCTTGAGTACCCCAGAAATGTCTTAATGGTTTTCAGGTATGTTGAATTTCCAAAGTGGGTTATGTTTTACTTAATGAATCTTTTTCCTTTTGTTTTAGATATAATTCAAAACAGTACAGCACTTTCAGCATGAATTAAACAATGTTTTCTTCTTTGTATTTTTGAATTTGGTGATAGTAGAAAAGCAAAATTGAAATACAATTAAGAATTTTAAAAAATGTGCCAAATTGAAAACATCCAAATTTAAGAATTGTATTCTTTGGATGAAATAGAGAACATTTTAAAAGTGAATGTCTTTAGAGGATTAGGAACAGTTTTTCGAGTTCCAATGTAATCAATACTTTGATTTGAAACTTTTTATTACAATTAAAGCTACTTATATTATTTTTGTGGTAAAAAAATTTACTATTAATCACCATTTATATTTTTTCAGAATGAAGCTTTTTGCACTCCTACGATAGCTGCACTATACCTCAAAAATATTCTGAACTTTAAAAAGAAAGTTTATGTTATTGGAGAAGAAAGTTTAATTTCAGAGCTTAATGCCACTGGTATTACAACAACTGGGGCACAGGTAGGTATTTTATGCCTGAAAACTTTTGTATTTGGGTCCTAAATTAAAAAGCTTGATAAGGGAAGCTAGTAATCATTTATTGTATGCCATTTTATAGCATCAAAAAACACTGTGTGTCAATTTTGGAAGCAGGTAATGGTTGTTGCTACAAATAGAGTTTTGTTGCCAGGCTTCCAACATAAAACTTGTTGTTTTATGTTGGAAAACAACAAGTTGTTGTTTTCCAACATAAACTGTTGTTGTTGCTGACCATTCTTGAATGTCGGAAAATGCTTTAGTTAAAAATCTCTTTTCGACTGACAAATTGTCCAGACATAATGTGATTTTGTATTGAATAAAAAGGTAACATACATTGGTTACCCAGTTCACAGTAGCATCTGCCTGAAAATTGTAAGCATATTTTGTGTCAACACTGAAAAATACACTTGTTTAATTAGAAGTATGGTTAGTTAAAAGTTTTTAGGTAATAATATATAGGGTTAAGAAATTAACATAAATAAAATGTTATTTCTTTGAGAGTATGGAATATCATCTGGTACAGGAGAATCAAAATTTTTTTAATGATTAAGAACCAATTGAGGCATATTGGTAATAAGTGTATGGAACTGTGAATATATGACCAGGAAAAATAAAGAAACAAAAAAAGGTATGGCAGAAGAAAAAAGAAAGAAAAAAGAAAAAAAAGGTCAAGCCAAGAGATAAGAGTTAACCTTAGACTTATAAAAAGCTTTCAAGTTATTTGATGTAGGAAAACACACCGAAATTGTTTTTTACTCATTTTACTCATTCTCTAATATCATGGAATCAAATAACTTTTTTTACCAACGAAAATTGTGAATCTTGATTAGGAACATTGTCTCAAATAATGAATGTGTTGTAGCGTGGTCGTTAATTGGTATGGCAGACATGCACATTAATACTAAGGAATTTCTATATTCTTAGATTTTATTGAAATTTAATTTAAGCAACGATAGTAAGGAAAATCAACACGTAACGAAAAGTCATTATTAGTAACTATTGTGAGCCCAGAAAAAATAGTTTTGTTTGCAGTAGACACACAGCCCCCTTATTTAAATCTATATAATCTTCATAACAGTGCATTTAAAGAGACGTAGCTTTTGAAACTTTAAATGCATGGAAATTTGGTATTTGAATAGTGCTTTTAGTGACTGTTACCTTCCTGAAATTGGTTCACCTCAACTGTTGTTAATCTTTTTATCAACTTGTTTTCTAGGAAGTGAAAATTGATGCTGATATAAAAAGTAAAAACATGTTGGAAGAATTGGATTTTTCCTTAGATCCAGATGTGAGCCTATAGTAATATTCTTATTTTCTGTGAAGTTCATTTTTCGAGTTCTTGTCTTCTAATATTTTTTTTTATGCTTTGCCTTGTGGAGGCTTAAAGGGGACCTTCAAAGGCAACTTCAAAAGGATGGGGAAAAATATCAGATACAACAGCAGTCTGTGTACTGTGGCCTTCTGATTCTTTATTGAAAATTCCTAATTATGTTTATTGGCTTTTGTGTTCATGTTTATATGATAACTATGCACAGAAAAACCTACAACCATTTTATCTTAGAATTAGCAGTATTTTAAAGACTTCAACTTTCATTCAGTGAATTGTAGATTGGGCAGTTCCCTTCCCCATTTATGATAGTTTTGTGCTGTATTGATTTTACTTGGGCTAAGTTTTCTTTTCCTCCTCCATGCCGAGTCATATTCCAGGAAATCCGCCAGTTCTAACCATAATATTTAGAGACCATTTTATGAGAAAGTGAATGAATTTTTATTCGGTATAAAAATGCGTGAGCAAATGGGGTTTTTGATGAATTCATTTGTGTCACTATAAGGCCACCTGGAACAACAGCCAGTTGCTGGTTGATATTTTTTTCAATTTTTTCTTGATTAGAATTTATACTTGCAATAGTTATTGGAGATGATTAGGTTATTCTGGAAGAATGCCACTAGCCGTGACTTCACACATTGTGTACGTGAGGCCATTAGTATAATGTAGGCCACGGTAAAAACCAGAGAAAAGCATCAATAGGCAAAATGACGATCAATAAGTGATCATTTGTTTACCAAAAAAGAGGCTGTAAGTCAATGTCATTTTGTCAGGAGCCGTGTTGCTTCCATGAAGCTCAAATTTTACTAAGTAGAATTTGTAATGACTATTTGCTTGTGTTGGAATTTAGTATCCTGGTGCCGATATGTGTTACATTTGATTAACTGTAACTTTTTTGACGCAGCTATCGGTCCATATCAGCAATCTTAGTAAATAGGTTCAAATCAAGCTCGAAGCACAATTTTATTGCAAATGGTAACATAAACTACTAAATAGGTGTTCGTTTTATTTGCTATAAAAACCGTCGAAAGAGAGGGAGTGAGGGAATTAAGAGTGTAGAGATTGAACATTTCTATATATTCTCAGGTTGGATGGACAAGAGCAATGTGGGACTTGTTTACAAGAGTTTGGTATGTTTGTAGAAAAATTGCTCAAAGGCGCGCTTATTGCAGCACACTTGAATCGGTGTTATTTTGCCACAGACAAGGTTTTCAAGAAACTGAGCAAAAATTAAATGTCATTGGTTTACAGTGCAGTCAAAAAAATACCATGTAGAAGAGCCGATTTCTAGAAGTTATCAATGACTAGGAAAGCCGGAGGTATTTTAAGCGCTGGTGATCGTGGATTTAGATTACAAAGAATCCGAAAAATTTAAGACACACAGTTTGACTGTGTTTAGCAGACTTAGCCTAAATTGACAATAGAAACTACGGAGTTTGTGATCAGTTGTTCAATGCGGGAGGAATCACATAACAAGTGAATCATAAGGTGTTGTGCTGTGAAGGACATTATCCCCGTCATTCATAGAGCGTACGGAATAAACAAGATGATTTATTTTGAGGGGAAATTTTTTTACTTTACCATTCAAGACCACGATTTCTTTCTGGTCAGATTTAAATACAATTAACTTATAGCCGAGAGCATTTTCATTGAAATGCTGACCTTCAAATATTAAGGAGACAACACTGTGCGTGATATAGCCAGCTGCAATGTGTACATGACTGTAATCGTAACAGTTATTGCGCTAGGACGATGTAATAAGAGTACTGTTGACCTCTCATAATTGTTATAGGGGAATTTCTGACTCGCGATCAACTTCGGTTTTTTTTTGTTTTTTTTAAAGAAATGTTTTAGGAACTTAACTATTTTTATTATATATAAATGATAAATATTGAGTGGTAAAATTGATGTTTCGTCGTTTTGCAAATGACACAAAAATAGTTTATATTCATAAAGATCTAAGTCAGATAGAACTAATTTTAAATGAGGAATTGAAATACATTTCAGTGTGACTAGAAAAGTTTTGACATTAAATGGCTCGCAAGACAAATCTTGTATTGTTTCATTCATCACAAAAGAAAGAGAAAAATTAAAATATCTTTGAAGATAAACAATAAAACATTTAAAGAGGAGGAATCAACAGAAAATTTAGTTTTTTTATTGATAAAAAACTTTTTTGAAATATTTCCACTACATAAATTTGAAAATTTTTAATGAAATCAGAATCTTAGCCAAACTCAGGCATTTTGAATTTCAGTCAATTCTCAAAATTTTTATCACTCTTTTCACTCCACGTTTTGCTTATAATTTAATAATTTAGAGCTGTGCAAAATCAACTAACTTGTGACCAATGAAGTTCAGCCTGAGAAAATATGTAAGAATTATGTCTTTTGAGGAAAAATATATGAAGAATCCACTACTCCTTTTTTTAAATATATTTTAATATAACATTCGTAAATTTGATGATTCATCATTATCATGTACGGACGGCTCATGCTCTCCATTTGACCCGGTCCTGCGCCGCACTTGAATATAGTGGAATTGAATTTCCTGTTACTGTTTATCATCACAATAAAATTGGAAAGCAGAATGGTATTAATGTTAATGTGTTTGGATATGAAAATAAACAAGTACATTCAATTTATATCTCAAAAGAAGAACTTGATGATCAAACGAATTTGTTATTAACAACAGAAGATCAAAAACCACATTATGTTTTAACAAAGAATTTTAATAAATTAATGTGTAATCAAACTAAAAATGGTGATAAAAATAATTTCTACAGATATTGTTTATAATGCTTAAGTGCTGAGAGCGTTTTAAATAATTATAAGGATAACTGCATTGGAATACAAACTATTAAAATGGCAGATAAGGATAATAATAGTTTAAAATTTAATAATTATAATAAACAAATGAAAATACCATTTATTATTATTGCAGTTTTCGAAGTTATTACTGAGGAAGTACGTAGGTGTCTTCCAAACAATAATGAATCATATACTGAAAAGTATCACAAACATACAGATTGTGGATATGGTTATAAAGTAGTATACTGCTATGATAATGAGTACACAAAATCAATACTAATTTAGAGGTAAAAAAGCTGTTTATAATTTTATGGAACAAGTTCTAGAGGAGGTTAAGTATTGCAAAAATGTTATGAAGAACAAATTTAATCAACCTTTGAAAATGACTGAAAAAGATGATGAGGAGTTTTAAAAGCAGATTAATTTCTTTATTCTTGAAAAGAACTACAGCGATAATGATATTAGAATTAGAGATCATCGCCTCACAACAGGTATAATATAGGGAGTCTGGTCATCAAGACTGTAACTTTGAATTAAGGATTGATTCTGATAGATTTGAAATACCAGGTATTTTACATAATCTACGAGGTTATGATAGTCATTTTGTAATGCAGAATAGAGCTTAGAAATACTCTTTTAAAAATAAGAGAAGAGAAGAGTGTCAAATGAATATTAATGTTATTCCAACTAACATGGAGAAGTATTTAAGTTTTATGGTTGGTAATCATTTAACATTCCTTGATAGTTTTCAATTTATGAGTTCAAGTCCTGTAAAACTAGAAAAAACATGTACGCAGTATTATAAGCTTGATCCTTGTCATTGTTTCGCTGGGTTTGAGTTTGGATAGTATGTTTAAGATGACAAATATTGAATTATAGTTGATTACTGATACTGATATGTATCAATGCGTTAAAAAAGGTATGCGGGGTGGTATTTCATTTATAATAAATCAATATGGTAAATCAAATAACAAATACATAAAAAAGTACGATAATAAGGCGCCCTCAATATGTATTATGTATTTGAATGCTAATAATCTGTATAGTTGGGCATTGTCTCAACCTCTATCTTTTGCAGGTTTTAAATGGGTAACTGAAAAACAGATTAATAATACAGATTTAGCTAAGTATGTTGAAAGTTCTAAGAAAGGATTGACGTAAGAAATGGATTAAAAATATCCAGAAGACATAATTGCTATCGTTTAGCACCTGAAAATGTTAAAGTAACTGAAGATATGTTATCTGTTATCGCCATATTCTAAAAGAATAGCTAATAAAATATATCAACAGGTTTTGTTTCTAAACTAATTCTTACTTTGAATAGTAAAGAGCGGTATGTTCTACATAATAGAAATCTTGAAATATATTTGGCTCTTGCTTTAAAAGTTTCAAAAGTTCATAGAGTATTAGAATTTAATCAGTCTCCTTGCCTTAAACGATATATTGATTTTTAAAGTCAGAAAAGAACTCATGCTGAAAATAGTTTTATAAAAGATTTGTTCAAATTAATGAGCAACTCAGTTTTTGGAAAGACTATGGAAAACCTAAGAAAGAGAGTTGATGTAAGATTTGTTACTGATGAAAATAAATTAATAAAACGTGCTAGTAAACTAAGTTATGTATCATCTGAAATTTTTCATGAAGATTTGTTTGCAGTGAATAAGATAAAAAAACACTAACCTTAAATTGGCCGCCATATGTGGTTATGTGTATATGAGATCTTTCTAAGACACTGATGTATGAATTTCATTATAATTATATCAAAAATAAATTTCGGGGACAAAGCTAAGCTGCTTTTCATTGATGCTGATTATGTGTATCAAGATTTTTTGTATGAAAAAAATGAATTAGACTTCAGTGATTACTGAGAAACTTCAAATTTTTATAATACTAATAAAAAGTAATTGGTAAATTTAAAGATAAAGCTTGTGGAGTTCCAATCGTTGAATTTTTTGGATTGAGAAATAAAATGTACTCATATATTAAAGATGATGAAAGAGGAAAAGAAATAAAAAATGATGAGAGAGGAAATAAAGCTGCTAATGGTATTAGAAAAACATCATTAAGAAAAATATAAAACATAGATGATGTGCTATTGGAAAGTAAACAGATGCAATATAATATGAAAACTATTAAAAATGAAGACCACCAGTTTTGGGGCTATTCCATAAATATAATATCACTCAGTTGTTTTGATGCCAAACAGTTTTGTACATAAAAATGGAATAGAAGCTATGCATATCGACATTGTAAAATCAAATAAATTTAAACACAAGATAGTTAACATAAAATTATTAATAATTAACAACCACTCTATGAATTAGGTCATAAACCCATAAAATATGCTTGTTTTACTATGTTTTATTGATACAATTATTATCATACAAAGGTGTAGCATATCAATTATATTACAGCCTATAATATAATTAGGAGAAAACATAATTTATTATAAAAATGATTAATTATTAATAGCAATTATATGATTAGACTTTGAAATTGTAAAAAATATCATTCTTCTACTATATTTTATATATACAGTTGTTAGCATTTTGAGGTTCATTGCAGATTAATTATTTTTCAACCTGTACTATATATAGGCCATAAATAATAGTCTGCAGTGATAACAAACTGTCATCATGATGAACTTCCTAGTTCATGATGACAACAGAAAAACATAAGATGAAAAAAGTGCAAGGTAACTATTCTTTAATACCCTATGTGTATAATAAGACATTAAAGCAAAACTACATTGACAAAGTATATAACAACTTAATTGTGCTTTTGTAGAGGAATAGTAAAAAAGAACATCTTCATAGTGAAAATGGACTAGACATTTGTGCACTAACATATCATATAAATGGTTAATTTTACTTAGTTGCTTACAATAGCATTGATATGTTTAGAACATTATGTCACAAGGAAGCACAAGAAAAATCCACATAAGGTAACTATTCTATATTGAAATACGATAAATCCATCTTATGAGGAATATATCTTAATATTAAAGTGAACAAGACAGACCCATCGCTTATTGAAGCTCTTCCATCCCAGGGGTGACTGACATAAATGGAGGTTTCATTCCCGAGGATTTTGTCTTTAAATGTCAAATTACTTCTTTATTTGCATATGGAAATAAATAAGTAATTATGCTATTTAAATACTTTATCCGTACCAAAACCCCTATGCTCACAAAAAACTATAAGAAGAAAAATCGTTAGTGAAAAATAAGATGAAAAAAGCAAAAGATAACTATTTTTTAAAATCCTATATCAAAAAAGACAATATGAAAACAACACTACGTTAACAAAATATGAAATAAATTAATTGAGCTTTTTTAGGTTTTTAAATTTTTGTGAAAAAAATTTATGGCGCTTTTATAAGCGTATATATTTTGTATTTATAGTGGATTCAAATGCATATTTTAAGTAGTATAGTAATCGATGGATTCTGGCGTATTTTTTGAAAAAATATCCTGTAAAAATACGCCAGAACCATCAATTACTATACTACTTGCGCCCAGCTGTTGTCGTGTTTATCGGGTCTTCTGCCAAGCAGCGCAATACATTAGCTGTTAGTCGCATCAGAGTGACTCTTCTGCCTGAATGTATCATCGAAGGAGTTTCTGGGTTACTCAGCTTGTTCAAAGTCTACCCCAAGAGTACACAGGGAAGGAGCGTCTCACGCCTCCCTGTGGGTTGACCCGCTACTTACCCGAATTTGATGACGCAGTTAACTTAAATGTTGGCAAATTTGTGTGAAAAGTTAACCACAATGAATTCCCCCATGCTACTCCACACTTGTTTTAAAAAGTTAGACAAAAGCATAACCTTAACACAGAACAGGATGGAGCTGAAAACTGTGCCATACCAACAGTAAAGAGAGATGATAGAAAGAGTTTCATATCTGTAAAAGCTGTTGAATTTTCGAATAAGGAAATTAATCCCCTGATGAAAAATATTGATAAATTGTACATTTTTTTGAAAAAAAATTCAAAATCAATCTTTTGTCATCATACATGCGAATATGTAAAAATATTTTTTTTTTACACGAGAAACCAAGGTAATTATACTGTTAATTACCTGGTTTTTTACAACCTTTGTATTTTTATCTTATTGTTTAGCAGAAAATTGTAAACTGAAGGAGAAGCACGAAAATCATTTATTATTTGGCACATCTTGATATTTAATTATATTTACTAAAATTTATTATTCAAGTACTTATCTCAATAGCCCCAAGTGGGTTTTTTTTTCAAGTATTCACAGCTATTTTGATTGTTTTTGTTTTCATTGATTTTTAATTGGGAACAGTGTTAGTCTTGTAACTATTATTATTTTGTAGTTTGAAAGCTGAGATAAAGGAATTTGAATTTGTGAAAACGGCTAACTAAGTTATGGTGAACTGTTGGAGAACAAAAAGCAATATTTGGCAGGTTGCTTAGAGAATTCGAGGCTCTAGTAAAATGCGGTAGCACTGCACTACAGAGTTAGGTTGATTTTTCTGGGGTTTCAAAAACAACGTATTTATTTAAATATTTTAGCATATTGTAATCCACCTTCTCTGAAGCCTTTATTTTAATGATATCTGAATGTATTGAAGTATGACGTAGTTCGCTTTTAAACAAATTGAATTACTTGTTATCATCATGCTTTGTCTTTATTCAAGGTTGGTGCTGTCGTAGTCGGTTATGATAGATTCTTCAATCTAAAGAAATGCAATACTGCTTTGCAATATCTGAGAAAACCTGAACTTCATTTCATCGCGACCAACACTGACCCGTCCTTTCCAGTCGGAGGCGGGCTAGTGGCCCCAGGTACGTTTGTAATACACTATATGTAAAAGTTTGAAGCTTTGTTTTTTCCTAATTGTTAGAAACTCTCATTTTAAACTTGTATAAGCAAGAAAATTCTTGCACACTACCTTTACAGAAAACTAAATGTTCTGGTTTTTACTATTTAGAAGTATATTTCAACATATACTTCATTTTCGTGGAAGTGACAAGAACGAAAAATTTGACCGAGTAATGATCTTGATTTACGTTCCACGTCAACCTGCCCTTGATTGTGATAATTCTAAATATAATAGTGCTCTTGCGTGTATTTTCAATTTTTTCATGTCTTATTGTGATTAAAATTCTGTCAGAAAATTATATCATAGTTGTAAAGTAGATTTTAAACGTTGCTTCATGTTACCGTGATTAAGACATGTGGACTGGATGATAAAAATAAACTGATAGATCTATACATTTTTATTCTCATTTACTTAGCACACGTTGGTTTATTAAATCCGGTCTGTTTTGAAATTAGTCCTAACAAGAGACTACATCAGACACATTTAGCAAACAAAAAATTCATACTAGAAGCCTTAGCGAAATAGTGTATGAAGAAGGAATTAAATCTGCTATTTAGTGTAGTGGTGGTCATGAATCAATGCACCTTGCTGGATTTTAAATGTGAACATTTTTGTACTTTGTAAAGCTTACCTGTGGTATAAACAGGGGAAAAAGACATTTTGGAATTAGGTAATCCAATTTTTTAATAGTTGCAACATTGTGAAGGTAATCTTCTTTACATTATTTTGTATCCGCAATGTCTGGTAATTCGCTTCTTCCCTTCACCCTTCTTACACTGTATACTAATATTGTTCTCGAATCATCTATATACCGTTATAGGAACTGGAGCAGTAATTGCTGCGATAAAGACTTGTGCAGGAAGAGAACCGTGTGTTTTGGGGAAACCAGAAAAGCCAATGTTTGAAGCCATTCAGGAAGTGTAAGTAACAATATGAAATGACAAGAGAGTATTGCCGGCAAGGGCTGCGGTTGCGAGATACTGTATTTCTATGTTACAACAACTTTTACAGTTATCTTTTGCATCTTAACGCCACACTATGCCACACTATGCCAAAAATAATGAACAGGTATGTAGGCAGTTAGTTAGGTAAGTGAAGCTGGAGAAGAACTGGAGAGATTCCGTAGAAAAATGGGGAATGAAAGTAAGCAGAGCAAAAACAGAATATCTGGTCTTAATGGAAGAGAGAATGACAAAATAAGCATGTAATGAACAAATGTATCAAAGACAGAAGTATCTGGGATCAACAGAGGACTACGACGGGTAATACAATAGAGAAGTTAAGAAGTGAGTACAAGCAAGATGGAATTGGTGGAGGAAGGTAACGGAAGTACTGTGGTATAGAAAGCGATCACCAAAAGTGAAAGGAGAAGTATACAAAACGGTAATGCGGTCAGCCCTGTTGTATGGGCTCGAGACAGTAGCGACAACAAAGAAGCATAAAGCTGACTTGAAAGTGGTAGAATTGGTAATGCTTAGGTGGTCATGGGGTCACACGCTTTGATAATATCAGAAATGAATACAGCAGAGGTACACCGTATGTTAGGAGATTAGGAGAGCTACAAAAGGAGGCAAGACAGATGGTTTGGACATGTGATCAGAAAGGAAAAGAACTACTTCGGTGGGAGAAGATGGATGCAATTAAAGAGGACATGAGGGCGATAGGAGAGGACGCTGCTGACCGCACCAAATGGAGACAAGTGATCCGCTGGGTCCGAGCAGCCGGAAGACGACGACGAAGAAGAAGTAGGTGGGTAGGTAGGTAAGTGGTTGCGTGGGTGGGTGGTTAGATAGGTAGATGTATGTTACAAAGCCGATTACATAATTATTTACAGCTTTCATCAGAAGAAGTATTCATACAAATTCCTAAACTCAATGTGAATGATGTGATCTAGCCCAACAGGTAACAAACTGGCGTGTTGGCAACTCAAATTTGATTTTTGATTTAAATGTAAATCTCTTTGGGGAAAAGTCGGTATGGGTCCAGATGAATGACTTTTTTAGAAAGGTTCGTTGTCAGAAGCTTGTTTATGTAAAAATGGAAGCAGAAGGCTAGGGAAGAAAGACGATGCCCTGCAGCAGCCATTGACCACAAGCAAAATTCGCTACTTCACATTTTGTGAAAACGGAATAGCAACAGAAGATTAAGTAAGATTAATTTTTCTTGAATCTACTGACAAAGGAGAGAGTAGGAAACAACAGAACTGTGTCAGAAATAACATCTTTCAATATTTGTACACCATTAAACAAACATCCTGTTTCATAGCTTTCACTACTTATGGTTACAAAGTGCAATAAACAAACAGAATTACATTAAACACTACAGGATGTGTTATTTTGATGGTAATCGCAGATAGGCGGGGGTAAAGCTTGAGAGGTACCTATACATAACTTATTTTGTACAAGACAAATTGTGATAAATACCTCCTGTACTCAATGGTAACGATTAAGCACAATAATTCCAAATAGAATTATACAAGTATAGAGGATAAGAGAATATTTTTTATGCGAGACTTCCATATATTTTGCTAGTAAGAAATACGTACATTTAGAATGTTTTAAACGGGTTGAAAACAGGCATATCATTAACACTTATGCAAGAAGAAAGCTATGGAGATTTGATAAAGAGACTGGCTTGCAGCAAATAGTTTTTTACCTTGACTGTAACTGTATGTACTTGCCAGTCAGTATCGTGAAGAGGTGAACTTGACAACAGTTGCAAGTAGGATCAAAACAAATTCAATAGATAGAATGTCAATATTTATAGCAGGGGTATTAGGTGAAGGTGTGCCTGTAAGAATGTGATTTTATAGATCGGTGAGAATCATTGTGGCTGAGAAAAGACTAATAAATAATAGTGTACGTTTGACATCCACATTTTCGAATAATTTAACTATTTCTATCAATTAATACCAATTGCATTTCTTGTGTTGAAAATGTATTCTTGACTAACATTTAATTAGTTCCTGCACCACAAAAAGGAAGTTTGTTTTTTTTCAAAAGCCAGCAAAATGTTCCCTGTAACATCACACCCCTGTTTTAGTATGAGAGATATGTTCTTTGTAATGTATTCACACGTACTGTGATTCACATTAAATTTATAAGTTATTATCTGTAATGATCTACGGTCATCATCTATTGTTCCTTATATTGTTGGTGTTGCTGACAATTGATTTATTTTATTTGTTATACACATCTAGACACAAGCTGGACCCAAGTCGAACACTGATGGTTGGTGATAGGTATGTATTTAAAAGCAGGTAGCTTAGTCTTTGGCCTAGGATCTATGGCTTGGTAATCAATATAGTCGCGTTGTTACGAAGAGGTACCTGATCGGACAATGCGAGTAGGATTAATTGGGATCAACTACAATCCATTGGTTGATGGCAGGAAGTACATCTTTATACCACGGGATATACGATACATCAAATTATAAAGATAATAAAATACTGAATTAATGCCACACAAAATGTGGCCGTATAACCATACCCGTGTAACTGAGGCCTGACTTGGAAATTTGAATTCTGTCTAAAACCTGCTTTTGCAGTGCGCTTTTGTTTTTTCATGAACCTGTTTTTCCGGTTGGGCAGAAGTTGATTTGGGCTTAACTGAAACTTGTGACTTGCATTTTGATCATACAAATGAAGCTGTGATTTCTGTGTGTTGTGTTGTTGTTGTTGATGCTGACGGAAGAGCAGAAAATATTCTTCCTAATTTTGGGCAGATCACTTTCCAAAAATTACATGGGTATGGTTATACGCATGGTCTTGGCAGGGTAGAAAAAGCAGAACTGATTTTGCCCTACACGCGGAGGTCGAGCTGAAATGACTCAAATTGGTCAAGACATTTCTGTGGTTGAAGCCACTGAAAAAAATGACGAGTTTCATTCATTTTAAGTGCCGGGTTTGAATGGATGTGCTATGGAAATTATTGCAATTGGATTTGTCCTTATTTCACAGCTAATATGTGCTATGATATTATACTTTCTAACATTTAAGTAACACTAACCAAGTAGTATGAAAGTACTTTCTACGGAAAACGTTTGGTGGGGCGCTACCAGCAATTCCCAACAGCACGAACTGCCACTGCTTCAGATAAACGGACGAGCATATTTACTTTTGGCAACTAGATTATGGGTAAAAACATGCCCTTAGTTTTGGGTAATGAGCAATTTTCATTACTAATTTTTTACATTTATACTGATTTTTTTTAGTTTAACTACGGTATTTGCGCTCCTGATTGCTTAATTTTACAATTATGAATACAATCTTGAGTTGATGACCTCCATTGAATTCAAGACATTTTTACACAAAGATTGCGGGTGTCAGATCAAAATTCGATATACGGAAGTCAACTGCGTCGGCAACCATTTTCATCCTCTTGTAACAATATCTTATGATTCCATAAAACGTCTGTAATAGTTCTTTGTTTTTTCTCTCTAACTTTTATCTTTTGTTTTAGACTGGAAACCGACATTCTCTTTGGCAAAAATAATGGTCTAAAAACATTAGCAGTTCTTACTGGTGTGGCTAATAAAGAGTCACTGGAAAGAATTTGTGCAGAAGGGCTTGACAGCCTTATTCCTGATTATTATCTTGATAGCATAGGAGATTTGCAGACAATGTTGTAAATATCTCTGTTTTTGATATTTTTAGAATATAGAATAAGAAAATAGAATATGGAATGGCAGCAAGTTGTTTTTAAAACATAACCTATATTTTTTTTCTGTAGTGATTTTAATACTTTGAGGATATTGTATAGAAAAAAGGATCATTGATGTACTCGGTGGAAGAGCGAGGCGGAGAGAATTTTTTCTCTTTTGGAGAGTTAGCATTTACATCGTGTACAGAAGCATTTGGTCATCATTAGTGTAATAACGATAATAATGTAATACTCAGAAATAGAAATGTCAAAGTAAAACTTTGTGTCCATCAAAAATCCATTTGTGTGCTTTTATCTCTATTTCAAATGGGTTTTGGAGGGGATTGCAGATACCCTATTATTTACATTAGATTGCCATCCGATTTTTTTTATATCTGTATATATATATATATATATATATATATATATATATATCTGTTGATTGTATGAGTTTTATGAGTCCTGCATTTTTGATGTATTGATGAATTAAACTTTCCTCCTTTGTTTTCCTTTAGACAGTGCTTTAAAAGTAAAACACGGAATCTGTAGTTATTTGTATCAAGACAAATCGAGGTGGTATCTAACTAGTTTCCGACCTTTTTTACCAATGGGAGGTAAATTTGTGTTTAGTCAAGTGCATTGTTAATTAAATCAGTCATGTTTTTGTAGATGTGACGCAACTTTGCCGTCAATACAACTCATTTTTATTACATCTTGAGTTAAAAATGATTCAAAATCTCTTAGTTTCTGGACACTGGAATACGATATTGGGGCAGAGAACTTAAATTGTGGGTAGTTATTAGTTTCTTATTTATAGATCCTATGAATCACGTTTCCTACTTCACTGCAGCCACGTATATTAGCTGCAGTACAGTTTTGTGACCTGATTAGTGTTGGAGGAACTCTTAAAACCTCAGTAGGTAGATCACTCTTTTTCCAGCCAAAGAACTAAGACGGTTAAAGTGTTATCTTCCAAGTTCACCACAATTTTCATTATCATTTTTAACTCGAGTGCGCTAATGCTAAAACAAACATGTAGCACTTTTCTCAGATCTATTGGGATAGATAGAGAAAGATAGTTGCAGAGCAGAAAAAACCAACCTTGAAATATATTGGAAAATACTTGCGATGCCCTACCCTCCATGAATTGTAGAAACTCACTATATCCCATCACTCCTCATATTCACCAATATACCTGAAAATGTAGTAACTGGGCTACCCTAGCTAAGCAAAGACAACATTAGCAATAACAGTTGGTTTGAAAGGCACATCTTGCGTGATAACATACAGAAGTGTAAGTAAGAGATACCATCCTCCACGAGAGGTAAAAATATCCAAGAAAGGATGAAAAGAAGAATGCGTTGTAAGAAAGGAGCTTTGGTTAAAGGACGGTAGGAAGAACAGGGCTGCGGCTAGTGCTATGTGTGCTAGTACAAATGGAAAAGGGACCTTGCTCAGGGTATCGCTGGGTCTCTATGTACCTAAGATGCTCTTTTTGTGCACTTTAGGAAAAAAACTGCATTATCATTGAATTTTTTAAATCTAAATAATGCATTTGATGTGTATGAAAAATGCACACCTTGTGTCATTTGCTGACCGTAGATACGATGGACCTTGGGAATCCATGAGACTGAATTTTATTTCTGGTAGAAATCATGATGCAAAATCTAGTAAAATAATAGGTAAATTTTCAACAATGATAAACGGGTAGGGGTATCTTTTCTATGAACATGAGCATAAGTTTACATGGGTTAAGACGCGAGTTCATGTTTATCGTAAACTTTCCTAACAACTCACCAAAGCAAAGTTATTTGACTTTTCAATTCCAGCGTTTACACACACACACACACACATACACACACATTTATATATATATGTGTGTATGTGTATATATATATAGTATTAGTAAAGCATATACATATATATATTTATATATGCTTTACTAATTATCAATGCGCACACAAAGATAAACTATAGGCTTTAGGGGGATAATTTCTTTCGGAAATGCATTATCCTATGGGTCTTGAGTGCATATCAAAGAAGTTCCTATGATTTTTGATTTTGAAAATGGTGCATTACTCTCCTTACATAAAAATACCTTTGTCTGCAGCATTTCAGAGTGATATAAAATGTTTAAAGAGTTTCCGTGTAAAAGAGGGAGGTTTTTTTCCCTCGGCATGTGTATTCTCTTGCGGCAAGTAAAATGAGAGGAGTTCAACTTATTTGCATAACTGAGGCCTCACTACAACAATGTTCATCTTTGACTGTTAAGAGTTATTTTATGCATTTAACCAATAAATTAAATGAATTGTGTTTAAGTTGGGGTGAAATACCACTCTAGTTCACTACGTTAATAACGCAACAGCTACATACAGCTGCAGCACTAGCAAGACAAACGAATCATGGCTTATGCAAGCGAACAATGCTGCCTTGGAGGTCTTAATTAGACTTAGCACCCCATTACGTGGATACAGGTACTTTTGTGGATTTTAACTCACCAAAGCTGGTTCGACTTATAGCGACTATCCACAAGAAAATACACATACACCACTTGATGAGAGCCTGCAACGATACTGTTCGCCTTGACCACTTGAAAACGTGTGTAGAAATTTTATCTTTTTTATCACCAAAAGCACAAAGCGAACTGATCCACAGGAATGGTTACATTTTTAGGATTTGGAATCTTTGAGTAGAATTATTAATAGAAGAAATGCAATTTTTTAAATGGTTGCAATGAGTTAATATAATTTTTGCAAAGTTTTGAAAAATAGCAAATGAATTTCTTCTTCGTCAATTTTACCGTTTTTAACATATCGCTTGTATCAGCTGTACTATTAGACTTGACGCCTGTCAGCGTAAAAAAAATTATCTTCTATTACCTAATCGTAATGGCCTATGGCTTGAATATTTCTTACCTTTCCTTTTTACCTAATACTATTTAAATTGCATATAAAAAAGAACATCCTTATTGATGTTTTCACGTTTGCAAATATCAACAAGAGAAGTACCAGGGCTTCAATTTCTGAAGGTCTATCAGCTACTGCTTCAACTTGAGAATGTTGAGTTTCTTAAGGTTCTTCCTCATCGCTATCATTTTTATTCTCTTCTAAAACATCGCTTCCTTGTTCTGCAAGGACAATCAACAGAATCGTCCGATAATGCAGCTCCCTCGATCCTTTTTATTTTATTCTTTTTGGTGGTATTATCGTTTTAATTACAGCCTGAATGGAGTATTTAACTCCATTAATGTCTTCTCAACGTCTTTCATTTCCTTTCCAGCAAGGTTGAATAACTTGATAATTACTTACCTTATAACTTTAACTATAACTAGTCTTTAGAATCATGAAGTTTGTAACTAAAAGTCGATTAAAATCTTCAGTAAAATTTATATCGGGTTTTTGAGACCCTTTGAGTGTCATGTTGATCATTCTTCTCGAGTCAGTGAAATAACTTTCTTTTAATTTGCCTGTAACTTTTCCAGCATTAATTGCGTTTATAATTTATGGCAGTAGGCTTTAAATTTTCAGTGAAGATGAGTGCCATTTGCCTGATTAAACCTGTAGCTAGCATAAAACAGAATAAAAGGAAACTTTTGCCCTAAAATTGGGCACCTGAAATGTCAGAACGTTAACACCTGGCTTCTCTAACGACCTAGAAAAAATAAATGATGCATGCCAGAAAGTACTCACCGATGCAGCACTGAGCAGGGTGCAGACTGACATCGCCCTCCAAGAGACAAGGCTACTAGGATCAGAACCCGTAGAGGAGAGAAATTTTTCCTTCTTTTGGCAGGAAAAACCTGCAGGTAAAACCAGGGAACATTGAGTCGGCTTTAAAATAGGGAATACTCTTAAAGGCATTATCACCCTGCCTATGGAAGGAAGCGAAAACATCTTGTCCTTAGAGCAGCACTCATTAGCGGGGTCTATCACTCCTGTCAGTGCCTATGTGTCGACACTGACATCCCAAGCAGAAGCAAAGCTCGAGTTCTATGATAACCTGGCCACTACCAACAGAAAAGTTACAGTGAGAGAGGTACTATTCATCTTGGTCGACTTTGTTGCCAGAATTGGTATAGATTACAGTTCATAGGCCACTTGTTTGGGTCAATTTGGCACTGGGAAAATAAATAAAAATGGTCCACACCTGCTGAAATTGTGCTTCCATAACAGTCTCTGCATTGACAACACGTTTTAAACAGGAAGCTCAAACACTTAAGAAAAAACATTGTATCGAAAGACGCGTTGAATGACATTGAGTGCCTGTCCGTGATGAAGTAACTTCACAGTGACCCAGCCCTTCAAGAACAGACTCCTGAACAGACTCCTGGATAGCCTTGCTTTCGACAAAGTGCAGACAGCATCCCCTTTAAGTCCTGAAGTTCTGCAAAGGGATCATTATCACTGTACTGCATAAGATCCTCTTTGTCTGCTCGAGAAAAAGAGAAGTGCCACAGGACACGAGGGATGCAAACATCGTCACTCTGTACAAGAATAAAGGTGACAGGTATGACTGCAACAACTACTGTGGGATCTCTCTACCTAGCATTGTCGGGAATTTGTTTGCCAGAGTCGGACTGAAGATGCTCCAGCTACATCCATAGAGAGTCTACCCAGAATCGCAGTGTGTTTTCTGAGCTAACAGATCCACCATCAGTACGATGCTCTCCCTCAGGCAGCTGCAGGAGAAATGCAGGAAGCAACAACAGCCACTCTTTATACACTTCATAGATCAAACAAAGGCCTTCGATCTGGTCAGCAGAGAGACTTTTTGAGAATCTCCCCGCGATAGGATGTCTGCCCATGCTTCTCAGAATCATCAGATCATTCCACGATGGAGGAGATGGTGGGGGACAGGCTGTGCAGAAAGGCCTATCCAATTTCGAAGGGACACTTGGACAACAGACAGAGATAAAGCAACAACAAAGGAAAGGCCAAAGACAGGAAGAAAAACCAGAAAAAAGAAATTATTGAAGTCTGGGAAAAATGTAGATGTTCTTGTGTATATCAGATTATCCGAATGTATTATTGCTCTTTTTGAAAATTACCAAAACACTGCTAATTTATACTTAACAGTCCTAATCTACTTTTTTGACTTCTTCCATGACATTTTTACACTAGAGTCAAATTAAAATAGTGGGAGCTGGATCGATTTACAATGACAGGCTGATATTTTTCACTAGAGACCCTATTTTAGATTTGGATAGAATGATCCACAGAAGCTAGAATAATGATACTCATCTCTTCAAATGAAAAGCTGAAGAGGACATGATAGATCAATAAGAAATTGTTAGTGGGTGCTGTGCCGTTTGCACTAAATCTCTAATAGAAAAAGTGTAAAGTGGTGATAACAACCATCCTCATAATTACTTCTAAATTAGAAAACTCTCCATTTGACTACATACTTAAAATTTGTAAAACTATCTTCGCTACGACATCCTGTATCAAACATCTCCAGACCACGTTTGATACTATAAGGTTTTTGTTTTCGTTTAAATGATTGTACTGATTTCTCTCGTAGGATTTAAATTATTTATGTTTAGATACCCTATCGACTAATTCTTGTTCAATCAAAATATCTTATGGTTCATAAGAGTCTGGCTATGAGACAGATTGTATGAAATGCTTTACCCCGGTTTGTGACACTGGGACAAATGCAACAAGGCACACAAAATGGTTACTATACTTCATGATCTCAAAATGGCTCTAATTAACACTACACAAAACTACACAGCGCTCATTACAACCTTAAAGCAAAGTATTTAATGATCTATTTGTCCGGGACAATCTCACGCTTTGACGACGATCTAAGTGGTTTCATAAAAATTCGACACTGTTTTGAGAACTTTAAAGAACACAATTAGACTGTACATATCGGTTTCTCATAGTCATCCGACAACATCCAAAAAGAGATCAATTGACAAATTTAGCAACTTAGTTAACCAACAAGAATTACTTTGTGCCCATATCATGTAGAGGCCACTTCACTGCCAGAAAATCCGGGCTGAAAGGTTTATAAGGACTACCAAGCATCAACCACAATGCCAAACAAATAAGATGTGGATCAACTGTAAAGTGAACATACTGGATTGGTCGAGTCCCGGGTTACCAGCAACCGCTATACCCTGTGCTCAGCAGGTTGGATATGGAAAACAGACTAATGCTGTAAGAAAGAGGACGAAAAAAGATGGGGAAAGTGTGAGGAAGAAAAGGGAAAGGTGGAAGCCGCTTGAAAAATTTATCACTGCGAGGACACTTAATGTAGGAACCCTCACAGTAAAAGGTTAGGATTTGGTTGACCTGGTGGAGAGAAATAGCATCGAAATTCTATGCATGCAGGAAACAAAGTGGAAAGGAAGTAAACCAAGAGCATTAGGAAAAGGGTGCAAGGGAATGATGAGAGCAAGAATGGTGTAGGTGTTATCCTGAAGAAAGAGTACACCTCTAGTGTACTAGAAGTAAAGAGAATGTCGGACCGAGTCTCAAGGTTAAAATTGGATGACAGCGGAGTTCAATTAGCCAAGGTCAAAAATCGAAATCAGCAAACAACAGTTTGGTTTTATGCTAGGACGTAGTACCACAGATGCATTATTTGCGTTACAAATTCTGCACGAAAAACACCGAGATCACCACCAACAACTACACAACGTATTTATCGATCTAGAGATACCATATGACCGAGTGCCCAGAGAGCAGATATGGTGCTGTGTGAGGCTGTCAGGAATCACAGAGAAGTAAATCTGACTGGTACAAGATATGTACAAGAACAGTGTGGCCATTGTTCGAAGTGCTACAGGAAGGGCGAATTACTTCGAATTGAAGGTAGGCCTGCACCAGAGCTGGGCTGTGCCCCTAACTCTATTATATGGTCTGGAAACTGTCACTACCGCCTTGCGACAAGAAGCAGAGCTAATAATGGCTGAAAGGCGCATGGCGAGATGGTCACCAGGTGTGACGCGACTAGAATTCCTAACGACCAAATACGAGAAACACCCCATATCATGAGACTTAGAGACAAGATGAGGGAGTCAATACTTCGATGGTATGAACACATAGCAAAGCGTGATGCAGATTATGTAGGAAGGAGGGTACTGGGTTGTGAAGTCTTCGGTGGGAGGCGAAAAGGGAGGCCGAGGAAAAGTTGGAAGGGCGTAATTGACAGAGATGTGGAGGCTGTTGGTGGGAGGGATGCTTAGGTGACGAACAGAACAGGCTGGAGACGGCTGATCCTCTGTAACAACCCCTAAAGTGGTATAGCCGTTAGAGGTCGCTAAAGACAAAGAAGAAGAAGATGCACTCTCAGGGTCATGTGATCAGCGAATTCAAGTTTTCAAGTAAAAACAAAGGCTTTGAACCTTATGGACCTTATGTCAGCTTCAAGACTATGATTGTTCTTCTGGCTATGCATAAATCAAGCTTTGAATTCGTAGGCTTCCGATAAGGCATGTGATAAACTTTAAATTCAAGTTACAAACTTTTAGCTCTCACTGAGCATAGTAAAAGCTAGGACAAAATGTGGCTAATTTGCATAAGGGAGGAAGGATGATTTTGGTTGCAATCACTGTGAATTAAGTGTGACCTTTCTGTCCAAAAATGACCCATTGTATTGTTTAATTGTATTTTTTAATTGGAGCAACGTGGCCAGTCTTAGAGCCAAAAAAACTTTACTTTATTCTTAAATGGTTGACGCAGATTTGTTATAAACTGCTTCCTATTTGGTGAAGAAAACACTCATGATGTTTCTAAACTGAATTTTTCACTTCATATTTGTGAACATGGTCACCTGCATTGAAAAAGTTAAGACTTTGCGGAAAACCCAAAAACTCACGCAACAAGCATTGAGCACATCTTAATTAAATTTGCTGATGCAACAGAAAGCAACCCCTGAAGATCTTCTTCTTTAACAAGTCAAGAAGGATCATTTGAAGAAAAAAGAAAAGTCTTAGGCCAGTTGTGGATGATCTTGTTTTTTGTAGGATAGATATATCCTACTTATCTTGATGACTTAAAGTATGTTGAAAACAGACGAATAAAGTTTTCAAGAAATTTTGAAGTCTAGGGGGCAAGGTGCGGTAATAATAATACTTAACCAGTTCGCACAGTTCTTCCACTTTTACTGCTTACCAATTTAAGGCCATGCAGAATGAAATTATTGCCATGTGTGGTAAACGTTTGACTGAAACCTTTTTGAGTGGAGTTAAAAGGGTTAAATTCTTTTAAATGGTCTAATGAAGCCAGGAATTGCTAAAAAATTGAACAGACTCTCGTTATTTGATGTGAACCGCAAATCAATCCACTCGAAAAGAGTTTGTTGGATTTATACCTAGCAAGCGTGGTCTTTCTGGTGAATCAATGTCAATAAATATGCTCGATACTATCAGAGGTATTATCTTCTCAATATCATGGATAGGGGAAAGAACAGATTTTAAAATTCCTTGCCTTTGTGGCCTCTGTAGAAGCCACAGATATAGGAGCAAGCTAGGTTTATTAAAATACCGCATACCGACAGGTTATCGAAACAGTTTTGCTTTTAACTTTCCTAAAGAATATCATCGCAGAGCTGTTTCAGTCGCTTTCGTATTAGACCATCTATTAGGTTAATATGTACTCTCGTTTTAAGGTCCAGTCTTAATGGATGGTTTCTATTGCAAATTATGTTATGTTATCAAATTGAAGTTTAAAAGCAGGGTTTGGCAGATTTTTTGAAAAATCTAAAGATGATCTTCCTGAATCTTGCCGCCGAGTATGAAATAGCATGACGGATTTCATCAGATAGTTGTTATATCATCAAAAAACCATGCTAGAGATGTAAGAGCTTTATCATGTCATGATCTGTAAGCTTTTTAATCTCATGAGTCAAAAGCTTTTAAAGGTTACGACTCATGACATGGCAAAGCTCTTACATCTATGGCTTCCTCTGAGTCCATAAAGTTCAGAATTTTCAAAACCATGCAAGAGTTGCTTAATCTTTATTGACCCCAACTCATTTCCGAACATTAACACAGCAATTCATATGTCATAAACAATTCCAGTTACAACCTGTACTTTCGAAATCTCAATTTATACGCCGACAAAGCTGATAACATACCATAGTAATTCGTCATCAGAAACAAGAAAAATGGCTTGAGTGTGCTTCACTTAAATCGTGAGTACAAGTTAAAAACTGATGCTGTGATTGATTGCTTTGCTCAAAAATAATATAAAAGGCCTTTATTACATAAAACTAATGCGAATTTTTAGGAGCTCGAACTGTGATTCTTCAGACCATACTTTGGGCAAACATTTTTTAACTACTTATCGCTCGTTTTAGTCACAGGTTTTAGCTTTTTACATCCTATTATTCACAATTCTGCAATCGAATTACGACTAAATTATTTTTTTTTACTTTTTGTACCTTTGCTTTGATTACTGAAGAGGTACCCAAGTTGTTTCCATAATTAAATGATCGTTGCTTTATTTCATATCTACGTAAGAACACGTAAAACCCAGGAGCTCTGTAATGCCCTTTATTTAGTTATTGGATGCCAAAAGTAAACGTTTAGCTTTATCTTTTGCTCGATGTGTTTCAGTTGATGGCATGCAGGCATTTTACCAAAAACATATTTGGAACTCGGCTCTTTTTTTGTTACGAAAATGTGCATAATACAATCAGAAGGATTTTAATTTCCAAGCAATTTACAAAGAAATTCATATTTATTCATGAATATGTTGTCAAAGTAAAAAAGATTTAGTTTATTGACTGGATAGATCAGTCTATGGCTAGAGTTATATTATAGTTATTATATTATACCATACCTATATTTTTCTCATCAGTCTATTGTAGCTCTTGTCAGATATTAAGCTAGATTTGCCCCTCTAGTAATATATGTAATATAGGGGGCCAGCTGAAAAATTATTTAGAATTTTAGGATAGCTAATGGAAAGATAGCAAGAGGGATAATTTTATTGTTTAGATCTACAGTCATATCTACGAGCATAATGAAATAGACCATACAAGACGACGAAAAGTCATTATCTGGATTGGTATTGCAAAGCAAGGTTTTTCCTGCTCAAAAAGCAAAGCTTTTAACATTCAGTTTTAAAACGGTTGTGGTATTCGACACAGAATGACTGAGAAAGAGAAAGAGAATATAAAACAAAGCTCGAAAGTGAAAAAGAGCAGTAGTATAGCTAACAAAGCCATATGCATTAATTTTAATGAATGTTGAGGCAAATTACGTTAATTTTTTTAACAAATTCTATTAATAAAGGCAAGCAACTTCGATCTTTATTTATTTGTCTGAAGAAAACTTTGAGTAATCTGTTCATTCCGTTTTCCTCATCGTATTGGGAACAGTTAAGTAGTAGAAATCACGTTAATCACAGTTTGGCTATCAATCGATGCCCCTTTAATGGTATGAGGTTAAATCGTACTAAGAGCTATTTCTATTCTGACTTACTCAGCCTTTTCTATTCAAACTAGGTCAACATAAAAATTATAGTTAACGGAAAGGAAAGAGGAATCCAAGTTATTGTTTCTAGTCCAGGTTTCAAAATAAATATATATTCACTAAAAATCTTATTTCTACAATCAAAAACGGCACATATTATTTACATTTGAATTCCACCTTCAATCAGAAGTAACTCATAAAGCAAATACTTTATATAGATATATCTTACATGGAAATTTGTCCAAAGTGAAATTAATCATTTCTTAAGATTATTTTCTAAGAGGTTAATCATTCAGAACGATAGATCTTCTTGAATTACATTTCATTATTAAGCTATGTTGTGATATTACATATTACACTATCAAGTGATTATTAAATGTTAAAATTACTAATGAGAAACTGCTGCTAATTCATTTGTTACAGAAAAATGTACTTAGTGAGAAGGATTCTAAGAGGCAATTGCTTTGCAACAAGCAAGAAATGGTAAAACAGAAAATTGCTCTTTCATGTTCATGCCATTACATATGTTAGTTCCGTTTTAGCTCCACAGCTTCTACAAAAAAGAGCAATTTTTCATTAAATATTATACACAGCGTGATAGTGGAGCAAATACTTTCAACAGAGGCGTACTGTTTTATGCATCAGCAAATTGTAACCGAGTAGAAAAATACTGAGGTATTAAGTATTGACCGGCACACTAACTAATCCAGGTGATGTCTTATATAAAACTACAAAATAACTTCGGAAATGTATTTGTTTACATTCAAGGCCTCCAATATAAACGTGAAGAGCCTCTAATAGATTTTGAGCTATCAATCTTTAGGCTGTTGCTAAATTTGCTAAACGTTATACCCCGATTCCCTTGCGTATAGATGCATACAAAGTAGACGTTTTTGTCAAAATTCTGAAGCAAATTTCGAGCCCTTTAAGGTGCAGCACTTGCACATGGTTTAGATTAGGGTCATCCAGTTCTTATGAAATAATTTGTTATAACCTGAAATGAGTAACAAATATAAAAAAATAACGACGACTGTGGAAAAAAAAATTGCTTTTTGGAATGAATCGCGGGCAAAAACATTTAGGGTTCCCTTGAAACTTGACCCAGAAACATTCACATGTTGTTCTGCTTCCGATGATGTTATTTATAAGTCTTCGAAGCTTTTTTTTCTGATAAACTTCAAATGTTCATTGTTGAAAAGGTAAATTGTTGAGGGTTAGGGTGGGGTCAGGGATATTGATTTACTGCTTTTATGTTACGAACCGTATAAAACACAAATTGAATGTATGGAACTGTGATTGCTAAACATTAAAAAGAGTTGCGTTGAAAGGCATGATCTTGGTTATAAGAAAATTTTAAAGTCAAACTTATCCTTTCGAGAAAAAAATATACATTCATAAAAAGTTTGTCACGACAAAAACAACAATTGCACGATGATGAAGATATTAAGGGAAACGAGTCACACGAGATTTAACAAACGGAGCTAGTATTACCAAAGAAGTTTACGAGAACACGTGACAAGCTAAAGAAGACTAAGACAATCCCCTTGTCCCAGAAAAGACAAAGGTTGAAGCGTAGCAGCAAGATTTGGACCCATGGCAGTCAACAAATATTGAAGGAGGAAAAAGACTTTGAATTCCATTAAACAATACCAGTTGTGTTTTTGCAACATAGAAAGAAACCAGGCACTTTTTCTACCATTCTTTGACAGCCTGAAGGTTAGACTTAAATTCTTTCGACTTGTTCGTCTTGAATTTTTATATGGTCAATGCTAGAGAACAAGGTAATGTCAAGGCAGCAATGCTGATGAACTAAAAGAAATTGGCAGTAAGGTCATTGATGGAAAAAAGTTGGACGAAGAACAGAATTTTAGAGAGCGGTAACATCAATGGATTACCTACCAGAAGTGAGTGCCAACGAAGGCAAATCTCCAGGTGGTGGCGCCTGGATGCTGGTCAGTTACGTTCTCCTGCCTGGGTAGTAAACGAATGGCCTTCACTTCCAAGCTGTTTTCCGTATCATCGAAGAAATCGATTTCTCCCTCCTGTGATTTCCAGTCTGGTTTGTTGTTGATTTGGAGGCGGTGTTTGGATGCTGTGCGCCCCGATGGGTAAGTGAAAGCTGATTGCTTCTAGTTTCTTTCCAAACCGATTTCTCTTGCTTGTTGGCTGCTGGTGCTCTTCAGTACCGTCTTGCTAGTATGTATAGGTGGCACCCAGCAGAAATCCTGGGAAATCTTGAGTGACAGGAAAACAACTGTTGACGTTATCTTACAGATGAAAAATCAACCAGGAAATGTGCGTCTCGAACGACCCTGTAGTTGGGAGAGATATTCCCGGTGCAACCTACGTACGTGGTTACAGATACATACTGGAGAGGAGTTACTGTGGGTTATCGATATTCACTTGTTAGGCGGTGAGGGGAGGCTGGCTTCTAGTTTCATGAAGCGGGGTCAAGCTCATTGGGATGGTCTTCAACTCTCCCTCCAGCAACTTACACAACAACAACAACAACAACCTACCAGGTAGAATTCCATCCAGTGTGACAGGCATTTTACAATATGATGGAAGTGACTTATTGTTACCAAAGATCTTTCCGAGAATACTATAATTAGAAACCTAATGAGCAAAACGGTGTACCACACCTTATCAAATGTCTTGTAGTAATTGAGACCTATAGCATGTCCACCAAAATTATCAATAATCATATAGATACACTCCGTTGATACAGCCTAAAGGTTACCAATGGGGCAAGATCCTGTAAATCGGTACTGAACATAAACAAAGAGAACTAGATTCTGTGGAAAGTCCAGATAGATGACTTACAAGTTGATATTTACTAGGGCCAGATAAATCCCTGCGTTTTGAAAGAGAGGAACAGCATTAGAAACTTTCCAAAAACTGAAAGACAAGACTGGAATAACCAAAGATTGAATATTTAGGACATTAATGAAAATAGCTCAGAAGCTCATTCTTTCAAGTAAACTACTGAAATTGAATCGAGATTAGGAGCTTTATGTTGATCGAGCCCATGAATAATATTTGCAGCCAACCCTTTGATGAGAGAGAGAAAGAAAGAGAAAGAGAGAGAGAGAGAGAGAGTCCAATTTAGAATCAGTTTAAAACTCGAACAAAGAAACACCAGTGTACTTTTGCAGTTTAATATTTCTGTTTTTTTCATGCACGATTCTTTGTATTTTACGTGATTTTTCCACGGTTCTCATTGCCACAAGGATGGGTTTTCTAAGAGTCTACATTTTATTTCCTTGAAGTACTGCTGATATTGCTACTCTTTTCTAAAAATAGTTTTACATCATGACCTTAAAACCTAAGGGATTGTTTTGTCTTATTTGAATGATTCTCATTAGATCTGCACATTTCGCGTCTTAATACCGTTCATTCCCACTGACAGCCATTTGCATCAATCCACTCCATTGGCATGATCGAGGGCTCCATGTTTTGTTCAATTTGGCTCACCCATTTTTTTTTGGTGGTGTATCGTTATGTCTTCCTTCGAACTTTGTCTTTATGAAACACAAAACCTGTTTTCGCGTTGAAAAGGATGGCCTCGGCAGTTACATTCATCAATTTGTGTGAAAAGTCAGAGATTTTATTAGTTTGTTTGTGAAATGAATCTTTTGGAAATTGAGACCTCAAATTCACAGACCTTATCCTGGGATGTACCTGTATGCTCTTCATAGGATTTAGTGGTTGATTATATTACTTTTCGCATATCTTATTTTCAAATTGGCATTACATCAAGTTAGGTCTTATTCGTTAATTTCAAAACTATAACAATTTAATGCTTTAGCTTATTTCAAAACAGAAGTAATTCAGTGTTTCGTTTTTATGTATTTACACATTATTCAAGGATTGAGGTGAAATCATAGATTTCTCATCTTTTAAGTTGTTGAACATGTTTTACTAAGGAGGCAAGAAGAATTCATATCTTGATAAGTAGATGATTAGTACATCATATCTTCATCTCGAGAAACCTACGTCCATTTATCCTAAAGTGTCCAATGTTCGTCTAAGAATTTATTTTTGCCTGGCAATTCAGGTATCTTGTCAGTAAATTCAAAAGATAGAAAGGAGCTCAACGTCTCTTCCGATTTTGTTGTACTTGCAAGCAGTCTGATGGGAATCCTAAGTTAATGTTTCATATAAAGTACTATATGTACACTTGTTAGTTATCTGTTTTAACAATTTATAGTCTGGTGTTTTTTACTGGTTTTCTGAGTCTAAGATATCCCCCCCCACTTCATTTGGAGATGATTGAAAAATGCGACTTTTATGGATTTATCACACACACACACACACACACACATTTATATAGTTATATATGTGTGTGTTTCTGTGTGTCTGTGTCTGTGTGTCTGTTTATAACCAATAACTGATAACGTAATATAATGTAATAGATACGATATATGCTAAAACACATTTGAAGCAACAGGAATTATTCTTCATTAACATAAGCCCTTAAGGTCATTGGTTGAATACTGTCCTTATTTGTTGTTTAACAAAAAGCGAATAATCTTTCTGTTACATATTAAAGGGCTAACGTTTTTAGTCTTACCTAATTAATGTTGTTGACCGTGATGTGCTGCTCCTTTCTTGTGTACTTTGGACTTTTGTTGAGGTTTTCCGTCTTGCGGTTGCTGTTGTTGTTGCTGATTATTCGTATCATTTGCATTGCTATTTTGAGTAGGATTTGGAGCAGTAGATAATGCTTGAGGCTTTCCAACATCGATTGTTGCTGGGAGGGGTGGAGCAACCTTTTGTTCTACAGGTGGGTACTGCGGTGGCCCTACAACGGAGTAATAGTTACTTGTTACAAAATGGATGCATTAATTATAATATTGCATCATTGCATATAGACACATAAGTGATAGAGGCTTTGATATATATATTGCAAGGTCAAAGGTCATTCAATTGTTAAAGTTTACACCACTTTGGAAATGACTCAGTGTAACTTAAACAGGGTTCTGCAATATGAGATATCGAATTTTAGTTACATAAATGATAAGACATTGCATGGTACAATAATTTATATGTATCAGGAAATTTTGAAACCTGCACAAAATGTCGGCTGTGATTGGGTCACTAAAGGAACAAATATTCGTACTACTGTTTAAGAAATTTGAATGCACAGATATCGAATACATAAAAACGACTAACTGATTACTTTACATCAATAAATGACTCTGTTTTTACCTTGCAAAAATTACTAGTGGATGTGAAATAGGTACAAAGAAACCAGAAAAAGACCCCACTCTTTATTTATTTTCTTCAGCCAAGATAACAATGTACAAGCGATTCGATGTTAAGATTCTCTCACATTACAAGTCATACGTCCAAGACCTATTAGGAAAGAAATAGCGTTTGAAACAACAGATCTAGTAGTGTCTTGAGTACTTTCTACACGAATTTTATGAGAAATTCATGCCTTACAAAGTTTCAGTCATATTCTGCAAGTGAAGTGTCAAAATTTCATTCGTCCAAAAAATCACTAATACTAATATTATATTTCAGTTAGGTAATAATAATAATAATAATAATAATAATAATAATAATAATAACAATAACAATAACAATAACAATAACAATAACAATAATAACAACAACAACAACAACAACAATGGAAACCTTTTAATTTTAGCTTCTGAACACGTACAATTACAAACCTCACTAATCAAGGTAGTTTGCATTGGCTTGCCTATTTAACAAAATCAAAATTAAATATTTTACTAACAAAATCAATAAAACGACAATAGTTCAGGGTTTATAATAATAATAATAATAATAATAATAATAATAATAATAATAATAATAATACTGTTCAGCAATAAGAAGCAAAACAAAATAAAACTGACCTACCNAACAATGGAAACCTTTTAATTTTAGCTTCTGAACACGTACAATTACAAACCTCACTAATCAAGGTAGTTTGCATTGGCTTGCCTATTTAACAAAATCAAAATTAAATATTTTACTAACAAAATCAATAAAACGACAATAGTTCAGGGTTTATAATAATAATAATAATAATAATAATAATAATAATAGTAATACTGTTCAGCAATAAGAAGCAAAACAAAATAAAACTGACCTACCTTCAATAGGAACTTTTCCTTGTAGCTTGTCATAAGATGGGTACTTTTTATCTTTAGCTTTTTTTGTAAAAAAAATTCAAAAAATGTATTGCAGTTGATAATGATTAGCGTAATAAAGATTAGCATAGTACATGCATTTCTGCTGAAAGGTTACTCTGAGAAAGAACAACGATATAAAAATCTGCAGTTTGTTTATTTTTCCCCCTTTATAATTATTATTAACAGCGGCCCCATTACAATCATAACCGCATCCACAAAGTGTATACTCTCTTTCATTAATGGGATGACTTTGATTGTAGATGGACCAAAGATCTAATAACAATTAAAGGTCTAAAATTGCAGTACGTGTTAATGTAGTTCCCTGCACTATAATTTACCACAATTTAGTACAGTACTGTATGATATGTTTATTACAAAATAGCACTGTATGATCTAGCATTTCGTAGTAAAATATTAAATTAAAATAGTTGCATGTAATATAACACAGCAAAATATTGTATAACTGTTTTAACAACAGTTGATTGCAATATAAAAAATGATATTTAATGGAAAAGACAAAGCTTTTTTAAAATATCATCACCGCGAGATTAAGAGACACAATTAAGACACTATCTAATTTCATTAAGAAGAAGGATGTGTCAACTGTCCTCCTAGCTGATATAGCTTTGAAAAACAAAATCATGCTTACCTTTTTTTGTTTCTTTTTGCGTCCCTTTTAGTGGAAACCCCTTTAATGCCTTCTGATTTTTGCCAGCCAATTTTAATTGCTTTTCTTTTTCTTGTTTCCTTGGATGCTCTTGCACTTTGATTTCAACCTGTTGTGGTGGAATTGATTCAGGACCTGGCTTTGGACGGTTCGGTGATGATGCATTGTTTTGTTGTTTTTTCAGCTCTGCGTCTTTACCTTTATTTCTGTTATCGTAATCTGTATTCTGTAGGAAATATTAAGGGTTGATTTTAAAGCCGTGACCAAGCCATTTTTACGTATTAATATTCTGACAATATTCTGCTTTATTTTAACGACAGTTAACTTTGCTACCACAAAATACGTGCAATGAAACAGTCAGACGGTCAGATATTATAATATTTTTTTCTGTTCAGAGAAAAGTTAATTTTCACTTCTGTGTATGTTAATAATACATCTGTTTTTTGTTTACCTAATCCTCCTCCCGTTTGAATATTAGAATAAGGAAGTCTAAATTGATGGCATTGTAGCTTTAATAGAATTAATTGACTTAATACGTTGCAAGGATTGAGGCATTGGCAACCGAAATATGATCTTTAGCCGGTAGTCGAGACAACATTTTATAAATGTAGTCCATAAGCATATCCTTTTTAAGTAAAGTACAGGTATGATTGTAAGAATGATTTTCACTGAAGAAGGTAACTAGAAAATTTATTCCGTCATCAAACACTCAACAACAAAAAGTTAAACAACAAGGTTGCGACAAAAATGTGAATCAAGTAGAATATGACCAAACTAGGAATCGACTGGCTTACGCAGTGGTCTTAGTAGCTATGAATGTAGTAATATGAATGTGTACGTGGTCATGTGTGTATATGTGTATATATCTGTGTGTTTGTGTTGTCAAATGGTAAATAGTCTCATTTCATACTTAAAATAGTATAAATTAGGCATCTTGATAATGCAAAGTGTTCATATGCATTTACAGTTGATATCATTTATGTATGCATTGCACGCGCTTGCGCGCCCTTCTGTGCATATGGAGAAATATCGAATACTTACAGTACCCTTTTCTAATAAAGGGTGATACTGAAAGCCCAGACTAAACAAACATGCAGACAATTAGTAAAATAACTACTACGTATGTGTTTATATCTGCTGCTAAGTCGCAGCTGTTATGCGCTGATGTGTTTGTTCAAAATACAATATGTGGTCTAAAGGAAGTGTTGAATCGTTCTAAAAAGAATTCATCCTTTTTCAATCTAAAATGTGCATTCTCTTGCAAGGTAAAGGCAGAGATAAAAATCACCTAAAATCTTTCATTCTTTCCTTTTGAAACCTGCTTGTTTATTTTATGGTTATTTGTGTCATTCGTGGTTTGTCCTTTTCTTGTTGACAATACGAAACGGTTTATGTTCAAGCTATTTTCAGTAGTAGACAGAAAAAATGGCTATTAAGATGGACAAGAAATTTGCTCACTTTATCGTAAAATAGAGAAAGGGAAGCTTGAAATTCAGTTATGGAGTTTTTGTGAAAATTGCTGAACCTATATGACGTGAATCTATTTGATCTATTCATCTGCTGAGAGAACTTTGATAGCACAGATAGATCGCTTTGCTCCAGCGCTTGTGTTTTATTTGTTGTCGTTAATATTTTCGACTCCGCGTAGGCTGAAGCGAGTTGCGTGGCGGTTACTATCCAATTTTGCGGTAGTATTACTTGAAAATCCTGAGTTATTGACTTTTGCGCAACGCAAATGTGATTGCAAGGATAAAAGGCCACTGCAACAGAAATAAAAAAGAGTTAAATGTCAATGATAATACCTTCGAACCTTTGTGGGTGACTGAACCCCCGCTTCTTGTTGTTCTCCATTTCCCCTATGTAGAAAACTTTGCTTTGAGTAAATGGTATCACATAAACACAAACAGCCGTCATTGAAAAAAATAACGTATGAAAAGCCAAGAAGAAAGCTGTTATTTACCACAAAGAGAAAAAAGTCTCATTGAGTTTCTTTTTTCATCATTTTGAACAAAGAAAAATTTTTTGAAAAAAATTATTAAGCAAAAAACGTGACAAATATGATCAAATAGAAATATTTGCCGGGGGAAACTATTTACATAAAAAAACTGTGCAAGTAAATTGATAGTGCGATTTACTGGAAATATGTTATTTATTTTATAATCAAAGTGATGCATAGAAATTAACAGGGATTTTAAAAAGTTGTTGTCTTTTTAGGCTGACCTTGTGAAAACTGTCTGGAGCATTTATACCTTAATTCGGAATGGAATATCATGTCCATGAAATACTATTACCAGTCCACATGCTACTACTATTACTACTGCTATTACTATCATTTTTACTACTACTACCGCTACTATTGCTCCTACTGNACAGGGATTTTAAAAAGTTGTTGTGTTTTTAGGCTGACCTTGTGAAAACTGTCTGGAGCATTTATACTTTAATTCGGAATGGAATATCATGTCCATGAAATACTATTACCAGTCCACATGCTACTACTATTACTACTGCTATTACTATCATTTTTACTACTACTACCGCTACTATTGCTCCTACTGCTCCTACTGCTACTACTGCTACTACTACTACTACTACCACTTCTACTGCTCCTACTGCTACTACTACTACCACTTCTACTGCTCCTACTGCTCCTACTGCTATTACTGCTACTACCAATTACTCAAATGGCATACAGATAAAATCTGAATAAATGAAAAAATGCACATTAAGGTCGTAATGGGTTACAATGAATAACAAGATTAGCAAAATCACTATTGACAGTTTTTGGAACGTTTGAAAATAAGCCAAATCATTACTACATTATATCTTGTATTATATCATAAAACTATGAGTATTTTATAATATTGTCATTTTATGTCATTACATGCTTTTATATTATATTATTATTATATACAGTATATTACACACACGATACATTAACTTGAATATCAATTAAAATTCTTATAATAGTAGATTAAAGAGTATTAATCATTAATTAATAATATTAATATTAATTGTATTAATTATTTTATATTTTATTATTATACACAGTATATTACATACACAATGCATTAACTTGAATTTTAATTAAAATTCTTATAACAGTAAACTGATGAGTCTAGTAGAAGTATTTCACATAAAAAGAAATATATTTATGGTAAAATTTTTTGTATTTTATACAAAAGGAAAATTGTACTAAGTATGCTAAATTCAGTTATTCACACTACCTATTATTTCCAGCTGTAAAAAAAAGCAGCTAGTGAAAAAGTTCCTTGTTTGTCTTAATTTAGCTTTGCGCACAATCTTCAATTTTCATGAAAAAAGGAATACCGTTTTCATCACTCTTTTTTCACAGAATATTTATGGATGGTAGTAGCGAAGCAAGTAAGTTCTTATTTGCTAGTTTAGGAAACAATGCTCGGAGCAACAGACGATTCAGCCTGGCTTTCAAAAGTAATTAATACAAACGACAACTTCGAAGATCACCAAATGAAGCCTTTTTGCTCTGCAAATATCACCGTTCCCATTGCAAAGACACACTATCACAAAGAATGATAATTCACCATGTGACTTAGCCTTTTAACAACAATCATAAGTTACCTGTGATACGATCACTTATAAGTTAACAGCCTAGGTGATGTGAGTTAAGAAGAGTGGGTAAATTAAAAGCGAACGATAGCATCAGTGACAAGGTTAAGNATCTTCAATTTTCATGAAAAAAGGAATACCGTTTTCATCACTCTTTTTTCACAGAATATTTATGGATGGTAGTAGCGAAGCAAGTAAGTTCTTATTTGCTAGTTTAGGAAACAATGCTCGGAGCAACAGACGATTCAGCCTGGCTTTCAAAAGTAATTAATACAAACGACAACTTCGAAGATCACCAAATGAAGCCTTTTTGCTCTGCAAATATCACCGTTCCCATTGCAAAGACACACTATCACAAAGAATGATAATTCACCATGTGACTTAGCCTTTTAACAACAATCATAAGTGGTGATGTGAGTTAAGAAGAGTGGGTAAATTAAAAGCGAACGATAGCATCAGTGACAAGGTTAAGTAAGACCTTTACTTTACATTTTTGTACTAGTGACTAAGTAATTTGCCAATTTCGGTTAGAATATGTCCTTAAAATAGCCATGGTATACCATAGTTAGACAATTTTCTATTAAAATTGGTTTACCTTGGGGTTGTCAGGTACTGCCTGCTTTTTGTGATGATGACCTTTGGGACGTGCTAAAACAAACAAAAACAAAATATCACAATTATTACAATAAATGTTCACACTGATATTTAGGGTTTCATGTTTTCGAATTTATTGTCCATTTCTCTAGTTATTGCTTTCCAGTTTCCGATATATTTTTCTTGTTATTTTTTGTTATTTGGTTTGAAATAGTTGTCTTTGTTCATATATAAAGATGCTTAATTTTTCTTATTTAATTCTTTCTTCAGAGTGAGGAGATTCCTAGGGACTTTTTAGGACCTCCAAGGTCCCAAAATTATATTCAAAAGAAAGTTTTTTGCCTATGGTCACACATGCGCAAAAAGGGAAAATGTTGATATATGAAAGCGTCGCCTACAGTAAAGAATGTCTAAGCCAAGTTAGCTGAGCCGGCGAATACATACATAAAAAATATATAAATATATAAAAAATGTATAAATATAAAAATATATAAATATGTGCATAGAATAGAATAACTAATTAACAGCTACTGAGTTTATTATTTATCAACTGATTGATCAATGGTTGATTTTTCACTTCGACTTGTAACTGAAGAAAAATCATTTAGCGAAATTCATAAAATGATGTTCAAATGAGTCTTGATAATACGTAAGGTAACTTTTCTTTTCCATCATATATCTATGAATGTATAGAATAGAATAACTTCTCAATGTAATCAAGTCAACAGAGATAAATCAAAATTAAAGGTGAAATCTATTTTCTGTGACTAAGTAATTTTTTTCGAACTATTAACAAAGGCATGAAATAAAAACTCCCTAACACGTTTTGTCATATCTTATAGCTTAATATAATTTCCTTAAATTTGAAGTTTTGGTGAAAAGATTTAGTAAAGTTTTGCTTTGTAATTGTAGAGGATAGCTTTACTGAGTTTTCTTAACTGGATTATGATTCAAAGTTTATTGTATTTGTTTTTCTTATCTATATAAAATTACTTTTAAATATCCGATCAGATGCGTAACTCTCCTTAAAAATCAACAGATAAAAATCTAATGGCAATTGTTTCTGTTACTTTTTGGCTGAACAATTTCAACAAGAGCACTACAATCCCCCCCCCCACCCCACACACACACACCAAAACCCCCAATTTCTTGATAATCTTTTATGACAAAAGAAGAAATTACAGCTAAAAGTAAAGCAGATAATAACAATGTGATCGTAATTATTTTATTTCTCAACACAATCTTCTTCCTTAAATTAAAGGAATAAGCTGAAATAAATGTTTTTATCTCTGAAAAATGTTCAAAGAAAGCCATGCTTAGTTCTATTTCAATTATAACAGTTGACCCATGCTTCTTACATCAGTGATATTGCTCTCATGAATACGCGTCGAAAAGCTAGTTTTTGAGAAAAATTAGTACTTTAAAAAGCAAAAAACCACCAACAATTAAAAATAAATCCGATAATCTGATAAATTTTATCCGGTTGAAATTTAATTGTTATTAAATTGTGAGCCAATTGAACATCTGTCAAAATATTTAGTTTTTCAAATAGTTTTTAAATATCAGACACCTCGAGAGCCAATCAGAATTATCCATTTAAACAGTTTCGTAAAAATAAGAAAATATATTTACATGCAAAACAATACAATCCCTTCCAAATGAAAGATATCTGGAGGGATCTCTTCATAAATGACTTATTAATTAAAAGGAAAGCACAAAGAAATAATGCCAAATATATAAAAAATTCCAATAACAAACTTACCTAGTCCTTGCGAACTAAAAAGGAAGATTCCTAACGATAGAGTTAAGACAATATTTCGGAGAAGAGCCATGTTTTGTATTCAGTTCGTCTTTTCTAAAGACTAAACGAAAGTAACTTTAACAGTCGATCTCCTGCTTCTTTTTTCTCTGTTTTTCAGCACCTTTTGTGCTAACCAGCATTAATTGTCAATTGATATAAAATATTTATTATGTTAAAAAGATATGCCTCTCCTTCGTGCTTTTGGTATACGCCTGGACGTATGATGTAATACCTTTTTTTTTCAACGGACGCCTATCAGTAGTAAAGAATCGCAGCAACAGGTTGGCAGGTAGCAGGTACAGTGATTTATAAAACAATGTATTATTAGACAACTCTGTTGAAAAAGTTCTTTTCTGGACCTTTTTCAATAGCTTCTCTATTCTCGGTTATTTATGATCTCATCCATGAAGAAAAGTAGAATTTAGCAATAGAACCTAGGAGTTTTGCTGGAGCAGAGACGAAAGGATGGGACTCTTGGTGTAAAAAAAATTTCAAGAGCCTGAAAATCATGCTTAAATTTACCAAAGGCTGCTAAAGAATAAGGGATCTCTAGATCGACTTAATTATCTGTGGATTTGCTGAAATCGAGGGAAAAGTCTGTGGTTTTTTTGGTTTCTTTTGTTTTCCTGAATTTTTCAATATCTCCACCCAAACCAAGGTTGTAAAGCCAGTTCAGCGCTAAGGGCTAGTTTTCTCTTTTCAATTTCTTTTCTTTGTACTTTCTATTCTTTTTAATTTATTGATTTCTTTCCTCTCTCGATTCTACCTCCCAAAACATGAACAAACTTAGTAATATACCACTTATAGAAACAAATTGGCTTCAGTACTCCTAGAGACCTGCCTGCAGTTCGAACCCTAAACTTCTTGCACGGTAATTTGTTGATTTAACTTCTGCAACTATTGCACGAATGAGTTGAATCTAATTGTTAAAAAATGGAAGTTGAACTTTTGTTAAAGTTGGGTTAAATTTGTTAGTTTTGTGGAAGCCCTGTACCAGGAGTAATAAATTGTAATAATTAAAACTTTTCTTTTACAGTAAAACAGCCCATAGAGCTTAATGACTCAATTGGTTGTTTCTGATTAAAGAACGCTCTTGATAGGCCATTTTACTAAAAAAACTTTTTTTTTTCTTTTCCTCTTGTTAATTTGTTTTTCAATATTTTTGCCTACTGGTTTCTTTTGTGTTTTGTTCTACATCAGTGTTTTTAAAGATTTTCCGTTGGGAACAAAATATAAGCTGGATTTTGATATTGCCAGATACATTTGTTTAATCAAAGATAATATCAATGGAGAATATTATTACATAAATTAAATTAAAAAAATCAAATGATACTTTACATTGCGCCTTATATAAAATTTTTTCAATATTTATTCTACGTCCCTTTGATGCCAATCCTGTTTTAGATGCATCTCTTGTCAGAAGGTGATTTCCAGAAAAAACACACTAGTTAGCCTCCAATGATCTTGTATTTTGCATCAAATTAATAATGTGCCATTTCTTGTTTCTCACCGCCATTAATGTGTTAAAAGAAAAAGGCTCTAGCAGATTTTGGCAATATATTGCTGATGCAAATTATAAACTATTCAATGAAGTTAACATGGAATCAAAAGTTACCTTTAGCAGAGGTTGCCACTCCACAAAGCTCATTTCATGTTTTCTCGAAAAATCTGTTTTCAGATTTGACTGTGTTTTACAAGATTTATTGTATACATGTTATTTTCAAACATTTGATTTATAAGGTTACCAATGTTCAAATTTCTTCAAAACAATAACTAAATTAGAAATAAAACGAGGTTGAACTCTATCAATTAAGGTGCAAAGTCTTAATTGAAATTTTACGTTTGTAATTGAAAAATCAATAATTTAGATGCAAATACTCTTACAACTACTCTCAAAGCTCTCTCCAGAAATGTTCATTATATCTACATCTTTAATATATATATATATATTATATATATTATATTAGGGTCTTTTTCTAAGCTAGGTTTTAGGGATACTTTCCGTCATTAGGCTGCGTCTTTTATTTTCTTGTTGTAGTATTGGATTCCTTGCATTTAAGATTTTATTTTTCCCAGACAACGTCGTGATCTTGTATCTTTCGTTAGGTGAAATATGTGAAGAAGAATCGCTGGGTATTGTATTGTCCGAGAGTTTTCCTTTTGTGCTCACAAATATTCTTACCATAGGATAGAAATACATGTCAGATGCTTCGTTTCATCTTTTTGCTGGGGTTCAGTGCTTCTGTGTGCTCTATGGACAATCTTAGCATGATATCCATTGGATTAATGACCCTTATGAAGCAGACTTTCTTTAGTTCTGAGGTCATTTTGATTTGAAATAATATTTCTTGCTCTTTCAAACAGAGTAATGACAACACTATTACGACCAGAGCCTGAATGGTGTGATGTGTAATTGAAGTACTGGTCAGTGTGAGTTGCATTTCTGCAGATGGTAACCGAAATGGTGCAACTTTTCTGCTTGTCTCTTTACCAGGGTATCAAAGAAGGTAGTTGTTTTTCTTCTCCCTTCTCTATGAAGAATATTGTGTCTGAGTATAAACTGTTTATATGCTCAAAGAAGCCTTGTAGTTGAGTTTCTTTAAAAAATTGCAAAGATAGCGTCAACATGTTTTCCTCAGACATAACAGAAGATGTAGAAGGTCCAATGGGTACACTAATTGTTTGAGTGAAGATGTCATGGTTGAAGAGCATTTCTTACCAACACATGTTAGTAAGAAATGCTCAGGCTCAGGATATCTAAAGAGTTTAATCCAGTTCTTGATTTCAATGAATCGTCATATTCATGCAGATCCTCAATAATAACTAAGGTGTCATCAAAACGAAAGCTTGTGTATAGCTTGTGTATAGCGATGTTGTGTAATGAATGCTGCAGTATAATTACTGTTGTTTCTGTAGTGTTATTTCTTTTTAAGTATAGACGTGGAGTGGACGTGTGCAACGTGAACGTAAATAAATGGAACTCTTCTTTCTAAGCGTTGATTAGACGTATTGGTACTCAAAGCTTGTTTGCTTTTGGCAATCTATAGATCCCTTACAAGGGCGAGTTTTTGGGTTTCAATCTGTGGTAGGGGCAATTACCACAGAAATGGTTTTTCTGTAATGAAATCAGTATAATTGTTATCTTATTCTTGACTGATTTCATTGGTATATGCTTAAGTGCTCTATGTGGTATTGTTAAGGTGTTTATGGTACTTAACTTAATCCATCTTCTCTTCATCTTCTTACTTTTGATTCTTAGAACATCGGAATTAAGGATGTATTTGTCTGAAGGCCATCGTTTGACATCTTTTGTGGCCAAAGCACATTGAAAATTCTCCAGAGATACCTATTTTAGAAAACATTTAATTTTATATTAATGGTCTTCTTCACTTTCCACGATCCGACCCCTACAATAGGGTTCTCATGACGATACTTTTAAAAAGTGCATTTTGGTATTGGTGCTAATTTTCTTTGATTTGCAGATTCCTTTTGAAAATGCGAATGCTTGTCTTGTTTTTGAAATTCTTGTTTGTATATAAGCCCCAGTGTCCATCCTAGCTGCCACCTCTTACCCTAGATATATAAACTGCTCAACTTCTTCAATCACTTCTCCATTAATCCTAATTCCCTCTGCTGTCCGATTGCTCATCTCCATATACTTTGTCTTCTTGAAGCTGATTTTCAGACCAACCTATATGCAGTCTTACCTACCTTAGTTCCTTTAATTTTGATTCACTTAACCTGCGCGAAAATTAAAGGTGCGCGAAAAGGGCTTATTTTCGCGCACTTTGCTGAGCGAAAATAAAAGGGTGCCCGAAATAGTGAAACAATAAAAAAAAGAGCCATTTTGTATTTTGTGGAAGCCGACTTGATAATAAAATGAAATAAAAAGCAACGGCCAGCCGTGGCAACATCTGCACGCCTGGGAGAAAAAGTATGGTCAAGCCATAGAAAGAAGGTTTTTTAATCTGTATATATTTAGGTTTCAGCAGTGTTATTTCTTTTTATCTCTACATTGACCTATTCACTGTTAAGGCAAATATTTATTTAGCAGCAGAGCGAATACTAGAAATTAATTTCTTTCTACTACTACGAATACTAAAATTAGCCTTCGACAGGGCGCACCCACAATTTTTAGTTGGTTTAAAGTTGGTACTCTCAAGAGATTGTGAAACAAATGGAAGCTGGAAAACGTTCGGATCAGATCAAGGCAGATGACTGTATCTCAGTGGTGACACCGCTTCATTCAAAATGGATCGTCAAGTACTACGACTATGTATGAAGCAAACCACAGCTCATAATAAATGGATGGAAAGAGTCTGGTATTATTGATCATCTTGAAAAAAAATTGATTTGGACCCTTTTTCTTCATTAAAATAAATGCGTTGTTAGTATTTTATAATAAATTATTATTATTATTATTATTATTATAATAATAATACCATTGATCAATAAAAAGAAAGAGAATTATTGAAAATTAAGTGTAATTGTATGTCATTTATTCACTCTTGAGATTTTGATAAAATTAGCTGCATTCGAAAATTTCAAAAATTTGAGGGTGCGCAAAAATAAAAGGATGCACGAAAGGCCATTTTTCAGAGGTGCGCAAAAATTAAAGGAGCAAAAATAAACGGGGTGAAAATAAAAGGGGCCCGAAAATTAAGGGAATTAAGGTAGACGATTTGTTTTCTTTTGTGTACCCATGTGGTGGTGAGCTAATAACACGTTGTCATCAAGAAAGCCTGGGTCTTCCAAAGCGCTGATCAGGGTTTAAAGTATTCCTCTCGTGATCTAACCTGATAGCTTTTTCATGACTCAATCCAAAGCCAGTTAGAACAGAAAGGGGGAAAAATGAGACCTTTTGTGACACCAGCGCTCACCGTCAGCTCATTTCCGAAAATTTTCTGAGAAGAAAATTCTTCATACAACATCCTTATAATACTGACAATCTTTACAGGAATACCGTTGAATTGTAAAATGCTTTACAATTACTCATGACAAATGCTATTGAAGAATATCTAGAACTTTCTAAAGTTAGTATATAGAGAGGGATTCCATTCATTGCTTTGCTAAAAGGCTTGTCTTAGTGTAAAATTGTGGTCTAAACATGATCTTTGTAATCTGAACCCAGCTTGTTTGTTCCGAATGTACACATATAACGCGCCTTGGATAATTATTGCTATATAAATACTGAATACTTTGAATGTTGGAGAAACAAAAAAGATACCCCTGTAATTCTTACACTCTGATAGATGCCCTTTCTTTCAAAATTTGACAATAATCACCTTCTTCCATACCAGTTGGATTTCCTCATGGCTCCAAATATCTGTAGAGGTATCAATATGAACTTGTGATATCAGGCTTTTATATACCTTTAGCATATCAGCTTTGACACCATCATATCCGACTGCCTTTCCACTCTTTAAAGCTTGGATGGCATTTCTCGCTTCCGTGACAGATGGCAGATCTGTACAGACTTAACTCTCTTTTTGTGTAGGTTGGATTACACCTACTTCACCAGGGTCTGACATGTTCAGCACTTCACAAAACTGCCCTTTCCATCTTCTTTGCCTGTCTCTTTCGTCAGAAATGACTCTTCCTTTCTTGTCTTTCACCGGCACTTCACTAATACTAAATCTACCATTCAGGATTTTGTTGATTCTTAAAAGTGTTTTAATATCCTGCCTTCAAGCTGCCTTGTTAGCTTTGTCTTCAAGTTTCTTAAAACAGATTTTTGTCAGACTTTACCTTTCTTTTTACTTCTCTGTCAAGTTTGAAGAAAGTCGCCTTTAATCCATTCTTCTCTTTTGCAGACTTAGTCGAGTTGATGTTCTGTTTGATATCTTTCCTCTTCTTAGTCTTGTTTCATATAACCTGTTGAATTCATGCTTTCTTCTTATTTTGTCTGAACCCAAGAATCTTTACTCCTGCTTCATTGTATGCCTGGTTAAACTCATTTAAGTCCTTCTCTTGGTCGTCTGAAAGAATCCTGAACCAGTTGTTTTCTAAAAAATTCTTCCACCTTCCACTGATGCTTATTTAATCAATGTGGCTCTCTGTGTTGTATTAAATTTTTTTATCTAATAAATGTTTATACAGCGTATATACATATCACCAAAGGACTTTTGAAACTTAAAGGTTTATTATTGATAGCTTTAGTAGATAGGCAGCATTTCTAGTATATTGTGATCAGTATTTAATAAATAAATCATGAAGTTTTCATATATGTTTTAATCAATTCAATTTCTCACCATAATTTAAGCGTTTCTTTCAACTATTCTTCCGACTTGTACTGCTTTCTCTACTGCAATGGTATTGAATATTTTTTGCCATTGAGCTGTGACTATTTCGTTGGGTTTTGGTAAAGATAAGATGAAGGTTGCTGAAATAGATTAATAGGGGTATTAGCTTCATGGTATAGACCTTGGTTGCATGGTTGACTAGTAATGGCTTCATCTTCGTCAGCAGATTCGTTCCTCTTGAAGCTTTCTTGTATTTTTAGTCAAAGTCATATTTTAGTGTTAGTATAGCATCAAGTACATTTCCCAATTAAGTGTACCTTTCTGCAAAATTGATCTTTTCCTTTCGGTACAAGATCTTTAGCCATTTCCTTTTCATGCTTTAAGGAGTGCCAAATATAATTAATTCACTTTTTCCTTTTTTCTTGTTTGATATGACTTCGATGTCATAAAAGAACGTAGATAACAATTCTAGGTCTTCGCATAGGCTATGAATTATTTCATCAATGTCACTGTCGGCGAGGTAAAACACAAAGTCGTCTGCATACTTCATTATATTTGCGTGAAGTAATGTCTTTGCTATACTATTGAAAAAGATTAAAAACAATGGTGGACCAAGGATCCAAGCTTGCGGTACACAGTAGGTCAATATAACTTTTTTCGACTTTAACTCATCAAGATCAATTACACTGGCCTACGACGTTTTAAAGATCAAGCATGAGATATCTAATTCTAGGGTAGTTTGCTATGCAACATCCAAAAATCATACTCCTTTTGTTCAATCAGGTCAAGTTTATGAGATACGAGGTTGTAAAAGAATTTTTATTAACCCCCTTTCCTGCTATTTTTACAAATAACATGCATTTTATCTAACAGACGTCCGAAAATAAAGATTATACATTACACAAAATCTAATCATGGATAAAGGGCTTTTTAGTGACTTTTTTCTGTTCTAAGTATCCACCACGTCTCGTTTCAAACACCAATTGTACTCCACAAGAAAATTCACATCCAATCGGTCTTGATAGCTATCTTCCACGACACAAATTTCCTTCTTCCGCAATTAAGTCTCCACAGTTCTGAGGAAAATAGTCTAAGCAGGGTCGCAGAAAGTGCATTTTTACGGTACCACTTTGACAGAAAGTGCAAGTCTCCATTTTTTAGGAACTACGTCTATCCGCATTGATCTCATCAAATCAGCAATGTCGTTGCAGTAAATAAATGACGAGTCCCTCTGAGTTTTTAAGAACTGTTTAAATTCTCTTTCACGCTCTCGATACCAGTAGAATGTTATTTCAGCTGCAAGCTAATTGCTCTCTCGAAGACGAGAACCCAGAAGCTGTACCTATTCCTTTGGGTTTAGGTCTCGTGTCAGGTCATTGAGGGCTGGTTGTATTAGAGGCACTGACTGGTCATTCTCTCTGGTATGTATTCTTCTCCCTCCGTTCTGTCATATGTGTAATCAGGTTCCGATTCAGAGTTAGATTCCATTGCAATATCTGGCTCAGGAACAGCTAGGACTATTAGGGGCTGATCTTATGGTAGACGGAACATCAAGATACTGAACACAATGGTATTTCTTGTGATTATTTTCTTGAGGATTAGTCATTCAAGAATAGCAGTTTCTCACATGCTCTTTACTTTCTCTCCACACCATAGGAACAGCGACCGGCATACTTTTCCTGTTGTTACTCCTCCAATCACGCAATTTCTTAACCTTTGTTTTGGAGCTAACCTGAGTGTGCAAATGGCGTGTCCTGGACTCCATGTTTAACTCCAAAGTAAGCATGATTTGCATTCTTCACAAAACCAATTTTTGCAAGGCAACCAGGAAAAATCACATTTCAACATATATAAGAGAACCTGTCAGGATGATTTGTGCATTTTCGATCCATTCTCTCTTGGTCTAAAATACTAAATAGAAGCACTACATCAGTTTCTTGCAATTTCAAGTCACATTGACTGGAGTTTAGCTCTGCTAAACAATAAATGACCGTAAACAGAAAAAGTTCTATTTTCAGTTTCCTAACGTTAAAGACGTCTGCAGTTTCATCTTCAGATTGAGGTTACTTCAGGTTCGTTTTCGATATAAAAACAAAGATTGGACCACCTAGAGACCTATTTTTTAATTTCTACAGGGAGATCTTCTGAAATCCACAGCAAGGTGATTATAGAAAACAGAAAAGCTCTAAGCCACGCACCTCCATGGACAAGAATTTCGCGTCAGGGCCAGGATTCTTTCCAAGTTTGGTATTTTTGAGTGCTTCATCTAGTTCAACTTCTGCAATTGGAGCATCCATAAAGTTGTCGATAGGTTGCTGGTCAAGATCTTTTAAAATACTCATGTCAGCTTAGGAGGTGTAATTCAGAAGTTCACTGAAGTGTTCTACCCATCGATCCTTAATATCTGTAGATGAAGTGAGAAGTACATTTTCTTTCGACTTGATTGGGTGCACATTTTTGCTCCTGGGACTGTAAACTTGTTTTATTACGGCATAAAATTCACGATAATTTTTATTATGTGAAAAATGTAGAAAAGGGGAAGCTGGACTAACACTTGTTCAAGGTGAACACCCAAGCTAATGGAAGGTAGGAGGCGCTTTACTTCTCCACTCTGGAGCTTGCAGCCAAGGTTGGTCTCCAGCCATTGCCATATATATACGTGTGTGTGTGTGTGTGTGTTTGAAAATCACAGGACCGGGAACTAAAGGTAAATGACTGTACAGCTCGAGACAGGCCAAGATGACGGGGGATGAATTAGTAAAGCGTCATCAAAAGTCTTAAGGATTGGTTGACATCAACCGACAGAGCCAATAAACATGGAAAGAGCGCCTTCGATGTCGACGAGACAGCCAAGCCTAATCCTTGCAAAAAGATTAATACAAGGCCCGGATTATAAAAAATGGATGATGATGACGATGATGACTACTCAGGAAACATAAAAAAATAGACAGGAAAAAAAAGTTGTTTTTTGTTAAATTTGAAAAAATCATCCAATTCAAATATTCTTTCTGCTAATCATTGTTTGCATAGAAACTAAATTCAGCCATTAAAGTACTGCTACGGACATTTAAATAGTCTTAAGGTTCTGCTAACTGGTCATGGTAATATGAATCCTGAATACGTTTTCAGCGACGTTGGAGACTATAATTTATTTATTTTTGTCTTACTGATTGATGGTGAAAGTCCTTTTTAATTCTTGCATTTTTATGAGAGATCTCACTAAAACTTCTATTTAGTGAACGAGGTATATCTTTAATGTTTTGATAATGATTTGAGGTTAGTTCTCTACCTGTAATAACCAACGACGGCATGGAATAATGTCATCTTGCTGATTTAAGCTGTTACAGCTGTACATATTCGCACAACTTATTCAATTAAAGATTATTAGAGTAGTATCCTGCTGTAATGATAGGAGTATCACATCTTTTATTCTTTTTTAGTAAACAAACTGTGATTTATTCAATAAGCTGTGGCCATGACCTAACAGGGTTTTTCTTTCTACTGTAGAAGAGCAGTTAATTTTGTGACTCAACCTGGTTATGCTGACGAAAATGTTTATTTTGTAGAACGCTATAAAACAGACCCAGATGTTCTCGTTTTTCAGCATAGATTTGTGATGATGTGTAGGACCACAAAGTTATTAGAAGCCCTGAAAATTAGCCTTACATTTCTTTGAAATACAATGACTCTACACCGAAAAGAAATCACATAAATAGACAGGTTGAATTCGAAGACAAAATTATAGTTAAGTTGTCAGTGTAGAGCATAGCAACTTATTTTGCAATTAAAATTTTTATGAGTAAACTTATATTAGACAAAACACTTAACATACATCTTCCTCATAGCTAGCAACAATTTGGACCATAATTTTTGCATGTTTGAATCTTGGATACAGGGAAACCTATGTGCTACCTCTTATTTACAGTTTTAATTTACAGCAAACTTTTAAAAAGAATTAAGAAGAACAGAATAATAATGATAATTTGTTTTGGAACAAAAGACGTTTATCTCTTTACTGACCTTACCTTACCCGGGTGCCATCTCAAAAAGGTCGACTGTCATAGTCCTCCACACTTGTCTGTCCAATGCTAGTTTAGCACACTCATTGATGTTTTTCTTCGTCATATCAGCAATGTTGCCTGTCCATGTTGTTCTTTTTCTTCCTCTTCCTCGCTTACCCTCAACAGTGCCTTCCATTATCATTCTCTCTTTACTACGATCTCGAAAAGATTAAAGAAAAAAAAAGGGATAGAGAAAAGCTAATTTATTATGCAATATATTCATAAATATTATTTTTTTAATTACCTTAAAATGTCAAATTCAAGAAAGGAAAACATGAATCCGAACAAAGACGAGCAAAATAAAGCAATTTACTGAAGAGGTAACAAGGAAGTAAAGAGAGCAGTGACATACATGTCAAGACCATCTAAATTGCTAAAGTCTCACAAATGCATCTTTGGTAATTCCTATCCTTCTACATGCTTCTTTTAAAATAGTGTGTCTGTGATTACAAGGGAGTCGAGGTAGTTGTAATAATTCGCCGGTTCAATGATGGTGTTGTCATGCTGTATTTGGTATGGTGGTGGTGATGCTGGTCTCTGACTTCGAAAGAGCCATCACCTTGGTTTTCTTGTTGTTGGCGCTGAGATCAAAACACTCACTAGTGGCTACGACTACTTTTGGAGATCTGCAGCTGACGAAGCAAGGAGGAAAGTGTTATTTACAAATCTTAGATTATTTATTCTGAGACCTTTGACAACAATTCCTTCTTGACCATCATCAAGCTTACGGAAAGTCTCTTCTAAAGAGGTCTGGTAACATCACACATCCCTTGCTTTCATCTCTACTAATAGAAAACCAGTTGGTTATTACCTCTGAAAGTCTTACTGCCGCGTAGATAGATCTAACTGCTTGCATATCTTTTCCATCGAACTTAATTTTGTAAAGCATTTTGAATACCTACGTGTGCCGAACTGTCTAAAGCTTTTTGATAGTTAAAGGAAAAAAAAGAGAATCCATTGATTTTGTATGGCTCTCTCAGATAAAGAGATAAAGATAGATTTAAGCCTGTGGCTGAGGAAAGTTTCATTCTTTTACATTCCCAAACTTTTTCTCCAGACCAGATCCACATCTTCTTCTTTAAGATCTTGTTAATTTCTATGTATTTCATATCTGGTCCAGCTGCTCTTCCTGTTTTGCGTTTGTCAATGACCTACTTGACCTTTTTCCTTAGGATATAAAGACCAGTTTCGGGTCGTAATATCCTGATTTTCTTGTAAAACACGATCATCTGCAGCTTAGATGCATTTGGTAGGAGACAGTCATTATTAACTTGCGATCTCGCTGATCTTTTTGGAAATTTACTTAGCATTAAAGTTCAGACTTTCAACTTCTTTGCATCTTTCTTCAAGTCACCTTTCTCCCTGTTGTCATAACATTTCTTTCAAAACTCTTAATTAGCTAGTCTTCACTGCACTGGATTAAATTTTGAGATTTTCCTTTTTCTTAGCAGATTCTCAAATTACAAATTAAACCAAGAGGATAAAAAGGATTTTCTCTCCACTGCAGGGATTGTATTTTGGCTAACCTTGGATGCTTTTTTATGCTTTTTGAAAGTGTTCGTCAATGACGGTTAGGAGTGGAGTTGTTACACCTTTGAGCACTTCTGTCTTAAAATCTGAGCGAACTTCGTTGCTGTTTTGAAGCTAAGACAAATAGAATCTTGCTTTCTTTTGAATATGTTTTGACGCATTTAAGAAAGACCTTCATTTTGGCAATCATAAGATTGTTATCAGAATCGATATCGCCATTTGGCCAGGCACGACACTCTTTGATGGGAGTTTTTAATCTTGCGTTGATTGCAATATAGTTGATTTGGTTGCGAGCTCTGTTCCCTAGAATTTTTCCATGCATATCTTCTCCTAAGATGTACATCAAACCATGTGTTTTTTGATGACAAGATGATATTCTTTGGGCCAATCAACCAGAACTTCTCCTCTTGTATTTCGTTCATTAAGTCCATGACGTTCGACAGTCTCGGCATCTTTTTCGAAGAAGATTTTGGTATTAAAAAGTTCAATTATCTTTAGAGATTAGAGATTATTTTTAATTCTTTCAATTTACATGTAGAAAGCATCACATCTAAGGACTGATAGAAAAAATTGATTTCTCGGTGAGAAGCTTCTGTTGTTTGAGCGTACGGCGAGGTAAACATTGAAGGGGCCAAATTTGACTAGCATCATTTGTTCTTTTTTTGGCAAGAACAAGACTACTGCATTTGAAAAGTGCTTGTCGAGAGCAAATGGAACACCATACTCTCGTGTGTCAACTCCTGAGAAGAGAATACCTCTGTTGTTTTTCATAATATTCCCTGCACTGGGCCACCTGACCTTGCATAGGCTCTGATTGGATAGGCTCAGGATGACGGTTCCAACGTCCTTGGAACCGTCATCCTGAGAAGAGAATACCTAATAATGTATGGTTACTTGGTATGGAATCCCCATGGGATTACTTATGACAAAGTCTGCTTAAAACCTTTTACCTGATGTTCTGTTATTGTCATATCAAGATTGATTGGGTATTTTACTGAGGTAAACGGCCCACTTTGCTTTTCCAGACTATTGACCTATAGTTTGGGTCCATACAGGTGATACAGGGATGATGCAGTTGAACGTCAGTACGCAGGACCGTCACTTAATTACAAAGATAGCAGCTCATTAATTATATACTCTTATAAACTGGGAAATAAGTGAGCTTGAGTTTAAAAAAATATATTCACAGCTTTTGAACAGATTTAGATGTTAGAAATTCAAATTATAGAAAACTATTAAATGTAGTTTAGACCGAATTATGATTAACTTGACGTAAAAACGTCTTGATAATGTACTTTGACAAACTTCTAATTATACATTTATAATGTCCAAGGCGCCATTTATATACAATTAATTCGAAGTAATCCCATAATTTCTACACCTAGCCTCTCCCTAACAAGAAAATAAAATCTTAGCCTTTTATTTTGTAAGACCATTTTTTAATATGGATCTTTTTAAGTTCATGCTTTTATGCTATCAAAACTACTCCATAGCTATAACTCTTGATCGTTTAAACGATAATTCTCTGGAGCCCCAGATAATTTAAACATTGATTTAACTAAACATCATTTTATGGTGATCGCTGGTGGGTTCTCGTGAATCTGAAAAAGATTAACCCCACAAGGTTTTTGATTTAGTAGATAGTCGTCTGTCCATTACAATTCAAGTCAAAATTTGATTACATTTTCTCGATTTCAATACTCAACTCTTAATATACTTTTTTTTATGTAGTAGAGGTTCTTTAACAATTTTCGAATCACTTCTCTTTTGTGCATCTGCAACTATAGTTGATGAGGATCAAGTGTCACTAAGCCAGATAGTACAGATACAAATTGATACAGTGATACATGACTAAGCTTCGTAAGTAGGTCTTTCTGTGCTGGACAAATCCCGCTCCTCTTCCTAGTAAACAGTACTAGTAAACAGTAAATATAGTAAACGAGAGAATGATCTCTAATGTAAAGGAACGTAATACAATATTTAATTACACAAAGATGATTGAAAATACTATTTGAAGAAAGAGTATGAATGGGCTGGAGAGAAGTATACTGTGACAAAAGAGTATATAATTCTTTCTTTTTAATTTAATGCTTTCTTTGAAAATCCAGATTAAAAAAAAAAAAAAGTTTTCTGATTTCATCCATACCAGGTGTTTTTCCCCCGAATATTTCCCCTGCTTTCCTATATTCTTTTGTAAAATTTGCACTACCTTTCTACAAACCTATGAAAATTAAGATCAATTTGTGTTGTCAAAAATCTTTATTTGGTACTTGATTAGTAATCAAGATTCTTCTTCTTCTTCTTCTTCTTCTTCTTCTTCAGCCTTCATCCAACGTTTGTCAGGTCGGCTGCTCGACACTTTTTTCTCCACTTGACTCGGTCTTCCCAATCTCCTTCTCTCGCTTCTACTTCTTTCATGTCTCGTTCTATGGTTAGTAATCAAGATTGCGGTATCTAAATTAAAACCTTTAACATATATATATATATATATGTATATATATATACATACATACACATGTATATAATTAACAGGAGAGCGTATATCCTGATGTTGATGAAGGGAAAGAATTTTGAGCTAAAAAATCACCAGTATTTCTATATTTTTTTCTAATAATTGTGTTTTNTTCTTCTTCTTCTTCTTCTTCTTCTTCTTCTTCAGCCTTCATCCAACGTTTGTCAGGTCGGCTGCTCGACACTTTTTTCTCCACTTGACTCGGTCTTCCCGATCTCCTTCTCTCGCTTCTACTTCTTTCATGTCTCGTTCTATGGTTAGTAATCAAGATTGCGGTATCTAAATTAAAACCTTTAACATATATATATATATATATATATATGTATATATATATATATATATATATATGTATATATATATACATACATACACATGTATATAATTAACAGGAGAGCGTATATCCTGATGTTGATGAAGGGAAAGAATTTTGAGCTAAAAAATCACCAAGTATTTCTATATTTTTTTCTAATAATTGTGTTTTTTACGTTTGTATAGTTAGTTTGCATAATTTTAGTCTCCAAGTCGGTTACAACATTATAATCGTTCACTAAATGCGTCACAGGAAGGGGAGAGGGGGTAAATTGACTTTTCGTGGTATGGAATCACCTTTCATTTATCCTGCTCTTGTAGTCTGAAATTTTTTAAAGGTAAGGTAAAAAGAGAACTTTAAGAGGTTAAAAAAAAGTATTGTAGACAGCTGGCTGTTGTGTATATTCGAGCTTAAAATGAGCTTTAGAAAAGGCTTACAGCGGACACCATTATAACCGAAAGCCTTTTTGTTTGAAATTTGATCAGCTTATCATCGATAGCTTACGACATTTAAATTTCAAAATCGATTTAACTATTTGCTTTAGCTGTTTTATATTTGCTTGCTGTTTGCGTGCAGTTGCGAGTAGAACCGACAATATAATTATATCAAGGATACAAAGAGAGATTTTAGGCCTGAGAAAGCTAATTTATCGTGTTGCTTTGTCTTTTGTCCTTTTAAAGTCAGGTCTCTCCTCCAGTGCTAACCTTGAAAAACGTTTTCTTGCCCGCTTTAATTTTAACATCCCTTCTTAAATGAACTATTTATTTACATCTGTGGATTTTACACTATCTATCCATTTTTACTTTTTGTTCTCCTTTCACCCATCACAATCAGAAATAATTTGAGTTAATTATTGCCTGCTGTCATAAAGAATCTGTCAGAAATTCGGGTGTGATTTCCTTAAGCTAAATTTAATTATATGTAAATTTTACTTGTTAGCAACACAAGTATTATTGCAAGTACGGTTGAATACTGGTTTTAAATGCTTTGCGAAATAAATAATTCAGCACACACAAAAAATGTTTGTGACAAAATAATAACTGAGGGGAAACATGTAATACATGAATCACAGGCATGTTTCTCTCTTCATGCAATTCGTGTTTATCCTTTTTCAGAGAGGGTAGATGTAAACACAGACCTCACCACCCACACTGTGTCTTGCCGCTGCATGCATTGCAAATGAAAAACATTAAGAAAAAAGCATTGGTATATTGACCAAGAATATATAAAAAATGATTCCCAATGTACTCTTTTAATCGTAAAAATTATTGACTTTATGAAATTAGTGGAAGCTATTCACGTAGGATATTTATCCTGTATCAACTCGTAAGATTTTCCCAGGCTACGTTTCGAGGGTTACTTCTCCCATCGTCAGGCTATTTTAGTTATTTTTAATAACTTGATATTAGGGACGTACTCGGTGACAGGGGTCGAGTTGTTTTGGGGAGTAGCGCTATACCTATCTTGTGTTCATTGTGTTTATTTTCGGTAGTGCTGGAAACCACATTTTTGGAAGATATATGGTTGATGTGATTTCTGTGCTGTAGAGAATGGATGGTTTCTTTTATTTTTCTTGTACTTGTAGTGTTTATTTTCTTTTCCAGAATCTTTTTATTTTTCCAGTCAAAAGTGTGATCTTTTTTTCAGCAGTGCTTCGCAATTTCACGACTCTGTATCACCTTTTTGTCTCATGTGATCCTTTTCTCTTTTACACAAGGAGCGCTTTGATTCTTCAATGTGGAGGGCAGGACAGTTTTTACAATATAGTTTGTAAACTTTATTGTTTCTCTCTTCAAATGGAACTAGATCCTTTGGATTTGAGAGTATCGTCCTAAATATTGATGTTGTGAAAAATGAACACTCAATATTATGTTTGGTAAAAACATTGTGCAGTTTTGTACAATTGATAAATAATCAAGCCAACAATGTCACTTTATTAATTTTGCAATAAATTTCGAAGTTAATAGTTCATCTTCAGGCTACAAGGTAAAAATACAAAAACAGTAAAACTGCTGAATACAATATTTCCTATCTCATGTCAACATCTCTCTGCAGTATACACAGCTATAACGAAATGCAACACAGTGAATTTAAATCTTCAATCTTTTAGAATAAACTATGATAATTGAGAAACCTCCCTTGAGGGACCTTGTTGACAAGTTAAATTTTATGACTAATTTAAGGCTTTTGTACTCATCCTTTGTATTCAATGTTGGTTTTATTTACGATAGGCATCGCGAACACCTGTTATGTAACATCGTGTTATGTGGGGCAAACTACCCGACATCTGCTAACCAGTGTAAAGGAGCATAAATATAAAGCCGTGGGACAGCATTTTTAAATGTGTAACGTGGAGCTATCAATCAATCATGCAGAAATAATAGCAAAGTCGACTAAGTCGGAATACAAGTTAATGATACAAGTTAAAGAATTAAGTCGGAATACAAGTTAATGAATACAAGTTAATGACATTAGAGGCATTACTCATTCGGGAAATAAAACCAACATTGAGTGACATTGTTGGCTTGATTACATATCAATATTATGTTGTCAGAGATTTCTTTTTATTTGCTCACTGATGTCATTGAAATACGGTAGGCATATTTGCTTTCCAGGTTCTTTTTCTTCTTCATGGTTAGGCCTGCTTGTTTTTCTAACAGAGTATACTAGCAAAACCCGTAATACAATATTTTACTATTTCTTCATTGTGATCATTTAGTTTCTACACCTCAAACAGAAGTCTCAGTATCATAATCAATTTAATAATTAATTTAATCAATTTTATTTACTAATGATCATGCTTTGTTATTATGTGAACAATTCTGACAATTTTTGCTGCATTCATGATAAAAAACCCTTTTGTTAAAAGGTCTATCAACTAGATTATTGGTTCAGAGTATGTGACAGACAAAAAAGCGATCCTCGCATGTGCTGCAGTACCTGTACGTCAAGGCTAAATTAAACCATTCCTCCGCTATCTAAAACCGACCTTTTTATGTGATAAAGAAAAGAATATCTGATCTTTCTCTTCAGAAAGAAGACGAAAACGGAGGGAAAAATTTTAAAAATCAAAAATGATCTATGAGAACTCCCTGTCATCCAGCGTCTGAGAACCCATTCTTTCCGTGAAACTTATGTCAAGGTGTCACGATGACGTAAATTAATTTGGTTAAATCGTACAGAAAGTGAAAACCAACGTCAGCAAGATATTCTTGAGACTAGCAAGAAAGCACTTCCGAAGGGAATATAGATTTTACAGAGTTATTAAAAAAAAGAACCATCGTGATAAACTATTGTCAATTGTTTACTGCAACTGCAGGCCCGATGCAAACAGGTCTTCAGACAGCACGTGCTTGTCTAAATGCTCATTTACAAAATGTGAAGAAAAGTAATAGCAACCACAAAAAATCATTTCATAAAGTGGAATACTAAGGAAACTAAGCTTTGAAAACACACTTAAAAGCTCAAAGACAATAACACCAAATATGTGATACCATAAAATAATGGAAAAATGTGGATCGAAGAAGTATGACGCGCGCTTGTTGAGAAAGGGACTCCAGTAAAAGTAGAGCTTTTTGGGCTCTTAAACAAACACAACGAACTCATTCTTAATTGCCGCGACAGAAACAAGTTCTTAGTAGGCAATATTAAGCGATTATAATAGCTCCTCCAAAGACATACCTATCTTTTAGAGGTTTTTTTTCATGTAAGATTATTTATAGCAGGTTGAAGATTGTGCAGACATGAACTTTTCTTTACTAGAAACTTGTGGTTTTGGTTTTGTGTTCAATTGTATTAATTGTATTAATCTTTATAGGTTTCACTCTTATACATATGGCACATCAACAAACCGGTACTGCCACTTGAATATATGTGTATATATATATATATATATATATATATATACATACATATACATAAGGTAAAACACGAAAAAATAAGAACTATATGCATTAAGCACTTTTTGATAGAAATATACGGAATATACGTGACTACACAAATATATATATTTATTTTTAAAAGAATTGATCCTTTGGTTGGTTGGTTTCCTCCAAAATTTAATTCATACAATATTGTTTTTTTTAAGTAAAACCTTAAACCAATACATCATACTCCTTTTGAACTTTCTAAAACGAAATCATTAATTTTCTTGTTTTATTTATTTTATTCAGTTTAAATAATAAAAAATAAAACAATCCACTCCTTTGCTGACGTCATCAGTGAGAGTACAATTTTGATAGTCAAAGATAACGTACGCAATCAGTTTGACATGTCAACGTTTTTATTTCTTAATTAGTATCCTAAGTCTTAATAGTAAACTCTAGTTTTGGAGGCTTTTAAATGGATAATAGTTGGGTTTTTTATTTAGAGACAGACTTCAACGTTTTGGAAGACTCTGGAAGATTTACAATTGTGTTTCGGTTTCTTGCAAGTAGTCGATTATTCTTACCTTTTTATGGTGATCAGTTTTCTATCTTCTGTGAAAAGATTAATCCTATTCTTAGATTTTTCCCACCGCTTTTCCTTGTCGAAATACCCTATGCAAACCAATCAGGTTTGGATTCTGTTATCATAAATCTAAAATTGGTGGCAAAAATTATCAATTGATTTCATCAATCTAAACTCCTAAAGATGTGGTTTTGAGTTATCTTCCTTACTCGTCAAGCCAATCATTCTCTACCAGAATATTGTTTTTAGTATTTCAGTATTTCTAGAAAGTGCTTAATATTGTCTCTGTCTTCAAGAATGCAGATGGTCCATCAGATCTTGACAAATATCGACGTATAAATCTTCTTCCTGTTATCAGTGTGATTTTTGAATGAATTATCAATGATGTACTGGTCAAATTCTTTCAGAAATTAGGTTTTCCTGTTAATTTTTAGTATGGAGGTTTGTATGACCTTGTTCCACTGGTGACTTTTTGACTGTGATCATAATGTGAATCTATATGTTTATTAATAAGTCTGAAGTATGTGCTATAGCTCTGAATATTTCCAAGGCATTTGCTAGAGTGTTAGGTGCTGGCTTGTTTTACCAGCTCTTTGGTTATGGTATTTCTTTTAGGTCAAAAAATGCAGATCACACTGGATCGAATTATATCAGACAAGTAGTCCATTAATGCTGGCGTTCCTCAATGTTCTGTTTTAATCACTCGCTTTCTTATTTACATTAATGACCTTCCCGTCAAATGACATTAGTTCATCAACGTCTATGCTGATGACACTCCGTAAATTAAACTTGTGGAATATTTAAAACATAATGTAATCAGGTACAAAAACATGATTTATCAATAGAGACATACCCAAGACATATCATCAGGCCAGCAAAATGAAGAAGCTCTACACACAGTGCTGCTGTCTTGTACGGCCATTATGAAGATTTAATGGTACAAAGGAATTTTGTTTCCCCTTCTTGTTTACGGCTGCAGAACAAACTTAAATCTGTTAATGATTCAAACGATGACAAAACCGTACAAATCACCGGAATGCCCTAAACGTAGATAATCAAGGGGAGAAAAAGACGTATTGTGAAATTAGAGAAAAAATGTCGAACTAAGTATTTATCGAACACTTGTAAAACCTTGGAGAAATCGATTAAAAATGTATCATACAATTTTCTATAAATTACATGTTCTTTAAGTGAAGCGTGCCAAAGTTGGCTTCATTTCAATGGGTGTAAAATTTTTCAACGCGGAAAGCCATCGATTGCTCCAAACTACATTACTAGGATTTCGACAGTGTCTATAATCACTGTGAGAGCCTGAACGATATCCATTTCCTTTGTTCTAGATTTTGTTCAGGGTGATACTAAATTGATTAATGTTAAGTTAGTCGCTGGACAGGACGGTTTGTTTGTCTTTTTGAGTGTTTTAAGAGAGATAGGCCTAATTATACATCATATTTGAACCTTAATATGTCTAAATCTGGCTGCTACTCTAATCTTTGCCTCATCGACGAAACGTGGCGTAGTTTAGTCTTTGTTATTGGTATTAGGATGGAAAGTAATCTAATGAGCTTTCCTTTCTGCTATTAGCTCAGTTGGCTCCATATTCATGTGATTCGTTTCTTTTAACGTCGTAATCCTGATGAGGTTGTTGCTCATTTTTGCAATAAATCTTCCTATGAATGTGATTTCTTTCCTTGGACAACTAGTTTGTGGAATTCTTTGGCTTTTAAGTTTTTTCCTCCATTATATGACTTTTTACTTCTAAGATAAAGTCATCCCTTGACCCAACCTTTTCCAGTGTCTTTTCTTCACGGTTCAATAGATTTAATGCCTTTATGGCTTGTATGGCTCTTAACTATTGAAAAAACGCCAACAAACGTTAAACTGCTTAAAAGATTATACGGTAGACCAGAAAAGATCAGAAGACTAACCTTCGAAGTTAATTTTAAAGACTACTAGTTCGTTCAAAGCATCAACTCTTGCCAAATTCAAAAAGAAGTGTCACACCAGATAGCCCTTGACCCTTATTACAACGAATTTCGAAGTGTTGTATGAAAAGTGTTGTGGTACTCAAACATTTTATATTCCCTGAAATATCCTGTTTACAGCGAAAGAGTTCAAAACAAAAAGAAAAGATTATTCCGTGACAAATGTTGAAGGGGTTGTAAAGGAACTGCTTATTAAAATTATTTGAAAAAAACCCCAAGCGTGTTGTTATGAGAGCTAACCAGCTAAGGGGTATTTCTTACCAAGCTAGCTAAATTTAGTTAAGGCTTATTAAGGGAGTGCACTACAATATCTAATTTACTAAAGTGGAATCAAAATTTTATGATAAGATCATAAATCCTTTAAATATATTGATAAATTGTAATAATATCCATGAATGATTACTTTTCCTGAATCCTACCTAACAGGAAACCACATCATCTCAATTAATTACTGATTCGAAGGTTGTTTGTAACATTGTGTGAAATAATCATAAGTTCAGCATGGATGTAAGCAACTGTTTCTATGTACCCCAAGTGACACTTTCGCTGGGCACATTCTTACGCTTAGATAATCAAATGGCCTTATTAGGCACAAGTAAAAAATTTTGGTACTCATTTTTACTTCTTGTTTAAATTTCTTTCTGTTTAAATAATAAAGAATACACACGGTAAAACTAGTTACCAGTATAAAATAATAAGAACTCAATGTTTTTTTATCTTGTTACTAAAAGTGCATAAACAGTGCTTTTTAAAAAGAGGTCAACAACATAATTTGCTATTCGTAGACTGAGGTAAAGTATTTGGTTTAGTCAATAAATCTTTGGTTTTTGCAGTAAAAGGTAAAGGAAGAAGAAGACTAATTTTACTATATGCCAGTGATTATTCATGTATCATGAATCTCTCTTAGTTTGTTCACAAATTGGAAAGTCAAACTTGAATGAATTGAAATTGTATGGTTCAACCAAGACGAAAACTAGTAATAATGGGAAATTTTTATGCAATGACCAGTGAGGGGCAACGAGAAAAATAGTTTAGAAATATGATTTTGGCAAAAGAAACAAGAGAGGTGAAAAGCTTGTCAACTTTAGTGAAAGCAAATACGTTTTTTTACCAAACACTTTCGCTGAAATAGTACCATATCTTGATGTTTTGTCATTTAAACAAATAGACCATGTTTTATCATTAAAAAGATATGTATTAGGTTGAGTAAATTCTAAGGTTCCACATCATTATATTTTGTATACGAGACCCTGGTGCCAGATTCTTTCAAAGACCTTATATATCCAGATAGACAGAGAAAGGACATCCAGCGTGATATGCAGTCACTGGTCTTTTTTTGTTAATACAAACTAAAAAAATAAGTCGCGACCATTTTGGTGAAACAAAAACCAAATACGTGACTAAGTGGCAATGCAAACACACTGGAAAATATTTTCTGTTAAATGTGAAAAATTTCTTAAAAAACAGAAGTTAAACGTTAGAGCACTAAATGTGTGTTTAGAATCTTTAGGTTATTTATCATCTGTTAATATTTGTGTTGTATCTAAGCAAAAAGATTGTTAGGATTATATCTGACTTGGATGCTTTGACATTTTTTGAACCTTCTGGGGACTGCATCTTTTTTCAGGTTGATAATTTTGTTCTTTGAATCAATACTTCTCCAGGAAATTTCTGAAAAAAAATCGTTGTATACTTGATTAAAAGTAGTCTTGTCAGAACAAGTTTACGAGCCATGTTTTTTTCTGTGTAATTAGAAAGGAAAATTGAAAAATATATTCATTAAAAAAAGATCCCCGTATGTAAAAAATGTATTTTATAGATACTGTAAAACTCCAGGTGTATGCCTGTCAAACTTAGCTTAGGTAAGAATTTATTCGGAACGAGAAGATGTTATCCACCATTTCTATGGTTTTTTTTTTATTGTTTTGATTAAAGTTTTTACAGCTTAGTTTTTTGTTTTGACGTATCCAAACATCAATGGCGATCACTAGAAATATTACCCCAGGTTATGAAAACAATAGGATTTCCAAATGGATCTTATTCTTCTTCCATTTGCTGTTTTCCCTGTCGTCAGGGGTCAGCAGCACGTAGTTGTTGGCGCTAGCGAGCTCTGGCAATAGCATCTCCTTCCATCAGTCTTTTGCTCTCCATGTCCCGCTTCAGGATGTACCTCAACCTCAGCCTCTGCTTTCCGACCGATCGCCTCCCTCTAACTGGTTCTCGCCGTACCCTCTGGACTGCACAACTTTCATCTCTTCTTGCTACATGCCCAAACCACCTCAACCTTACTTCCTTCAATTTGTTGCTAATGCATTTTATTTCTGCCACTTTCCTTATTTCCTCGTTTGTGTATCTCTTTCGCAACGACACTCCAAGAATCCACCTCAGCATCCTCATTTCCGTCGGCATAAGCGTTTGCTCTTCTTTCTTTCTAAGGGCCCAGGTTTCCCCTCCGTACACCAGCAGTGGTCTGTAAAGGTAAAGGTATATAGAGGTAAAGGTATATAGAACGATGATCAGACGATCATCGTTCTATATACCTTTACTTTCACCCGCCGGGGGATTCTTTTATCGCAGACTATGCCAAAATGGATATACGTCACTAATCAATTCAACAGAAAGGATGTATCCCTAGGCTGCCATTGGTCGAATAAATATTGTGACGTATACTGTCATATCTGCCATGCCAGTCATTTTTGTCAGGGCACATACTTCCTCTCTTTGGAAGTATGAGCATACCCACAGACCTTGAAATTTAATGATCTTGCATTTCTAACAGACTTGACACTTGTCAGACTTGTCAAGTTGCAAGGCAAAGATAAACTAAAATGTTTTAGCATGTGTTGCC
>RDPX01000087.1:1029005-1045342 GCA_003991215.1 Morbakka virulenta
ACACCAGCAGTGGTCTGTAAAGGTAAAGGTATATAGAGGTAAAGGTATATAGAACGATGATCAGACGATCATCGTTCTATATACCTTTACTTTCACCCGCCGGGGGATTCTTTTATCGCAGACTATGCCAAAATGGATATACGTCACTAATCAATTCAACAGAAAGGATGTATCCCTAGGCTGCCATTGGTCGAATAAATATTGTGACGTATACTGTCATATCTGCCATGCCAGTCATTTTTGTCAGGGCACATACTTCCTCTCTTTGGAAGTATGAGCATACCCACAGACCTTGAAATTTAATGATCTTGCATTTCTAACAGACTTGACACTTGTCAGACTTGTCAAGTTGCAAGGCAAAGATAAACTAAAATGTTTTAGCATGTGTTGCCTTGAAAAGCAAATTGAAATTATTTTAGAACAGCTTAGTAAAGGGGACTTTCCATTTTGATCTTTTAACATCAAGGGTTAATATTTGCCCATGAACTTTAAAAAATACGCAAAGTACTTAAAGGCATTATCAGCAAAATATTGGATCGTATTTTGAAGATTTTGGGAGGGATAAAAAAATGGTTTCAGTTATTTGCTAGTCCCTTCGGTGTAGATGCAAACGATTAATCAAAGCAATTAAAAAACCTTAAAAATCCCCATTCACAAGTCGATTTGGCCCGTTTTTACCAGCTGTACATAGCAAAGGAAAAGGTTCTGACAAACATAAAAGAATTAGCAAAAGATGTATGAAGTTACTTCGGGAGCACTTACCGTTATAAACAATACTTTTGCAAAATGTAGCACGTTAAAACAAAATACAGGGCTCAGCTTTCTGACTCCAGTTTGAGGAATCAGTTAAGAATTTCACACTCTTCAGCTAGAGCAGACTTCAATGAACTCATTGACTTAATACAATGTCAAATATTACATTAGAAACACCGGGACGTAAGTCCTAACAATTAGCTTTTAGGTTTAAAAATATTGCCATTCATTGACTTCTATGTAGTGTAAAATATTTCAGATTTATTACATTCTGATTAATATATACTTTATATAGTTTATTTTAACTAAAGTTACATAAAAAGTTGTAGCTGCTTTGAATTTTTATTAGTATTACCATTATAAACTTATGTTTGATATTTTTTATTTTACCTTTTGCCCTCTTGAATAAAGAATTCGATTGGTCTGGCCCGCTTCCCTGAACTTTTGCCTACCTCTGCTTTACTAGATCATTGACATCATCCTGACTAAATCACTCAAGATTGGCACAGTGGAATTTAAGTGAGGCTTCAGACTCGCCACTTTTTCTGAAAAGTGATTCCTCTACTTCCAAATAAACTTGCTAGATACGACATTGACACTGTTGCTCTGAGTGAGACAAAATTTGCTGGAGCTGGAGAATTGTATGAGAGAGCGGCACCGGCTATACCCTCTTCTGGAGTGGCTCCGGGACTGAAAAGAAACATAAGAGTAGGGTTGGCTTTGCCATCAAATCAAACCTTGTTGGTAAGCTGGTTGGAGGGCCCAAAGGAATAAATTATTGCCTTATCACTTTGAAACTCTCCCTTTACAACGGAATAAAGTGCTATCATTGTCAGTGTCTATGTACCCACCATGAGTAATCCTGATAAAATCAAGGACATGTTCTACGAAGACCTGAACACTATCATCACTCCTTATTCTAACGCAGATTAGCTTATCAAACTTGGTGATTTTAATGCAAGAGTTCCTAGTAATTTTATCTTTTGTGAAAGTCTGATTGAGAAGCACCGGGTTGGTAAATACAACTAATGGTTTCTTCCTCCTCAAAATGTGTGCTGAATATGAATCACGTATCAAAAACACCGCTTTCTGTCTACCTACGAGAAAAAAACCCGTCATGAATGCATCCTCGTTCCAAACAATGGCATCTTGTTGATTATGTCATTGTGAGAAAGTCGGGTAGGCAGGATGTATGAGTTACAAAGGCCACCTGCGGTGCTGAGTGCTGGACTGACCATCATTTTATCGTTTTTAAACTGAACTTACGCATACAGCGGATGAAAAGACTTCAGGGTGTAAAAACAAGAGACTTAACATCATGAAACTGAGGTTGGAGGATACCAAGTAATAATTTGTGTACTCCTTTTTTTAAAAGAGTCTTAAAACAACTGTTTTGGATAACCAGGATACTGAAGCAACATGGGCTGCATTTCGTAATACAGTGTTTGTGCACTGTATTATTGTGTTTATACGCTAGTCATAAATGTTTGGGACCTTCTTCCCGTAAGCACAAAGACTAGTTTGATGAAAATGATCAAAAGATGAAGACAAACGTACTGCTTAAAAAGAAACGCAATGCTTATGTAGTTCACATAAATGACCCCAACTCACAAGCTGAAAGAGATACACTCAGAAATCTGTGCAATACTATTCAGGTGAGGCTACGGGAAATGCAGGACTCCTGGTGAGTAACAAGGCTCGTGAAATACAGGGTTTGCTGACAGAAACGACATGAAATACCTTTATAGTGGTTTGAAGGAGGTCTAGGATCCAACTTCATCAGAATCCTCTTCACCTTTAAGTGTCAATGGTTTTACTCTGATAACTGAGAAAAATAAAATCCTTGAGAAATTGGTTGAGCACTTTAACAACGTACTGAATCGACCCTCCACCATGAATGAGGAAGCTATTGATCGACTACTCAAAGTAGCATCAGAGATTCAATGGATATCGTACCAAATTTTGAGGTTGTTCAGAAAGCGATCCAATAGGTATCGAGTGGCAGAGCATCTGGCATAGACTCTGCTCCAGCAGAGGTCTACAAAGAATGTGGTTTGGATTTNCAGCTAGAGCAGACTTCAATGAACTCATTGACTTAATACAATGTCAAATATTACATTAGAAACACCGGGACGTAAGTCCTAACAATTAGCTTTTAGGTTTAAAAATATTGCCATTCATTGACTTCTATGTAGTGTAAAATATTTCAGATTTATTACATTCTGATTAATATATACTTTATATAGTTTATTTTAACTAAAGTTACATAAAAAGTTGTAGCTGCTTTGAATTTTTATTAGTATTACCATTATAAACTTATGTTTGATATTTTTTATTTTACCTTTTGCCCTCTTGAATAAAGAATTCGATTGGTCTGGCCCGCTTCCCTGAACTTTTGCCTACCTCTGCTTTACTAGATCATTGACATCATCCTGACTAAATCACTCAAGATTGGCACAGTGGAATTTAAGTGAGGCTTCAGACTCGCCACTTTTTCTGAAAAGTGATTCCTCTACTTCCAAATAAACTTGCTAGATACGACATTGACACTGTTGCTCTGAGTGAGACAAAATTTGCTGGAGCTGGAGAATTGTATGAGAGAGCGGCACCGGCTATACCCTCTTCTGGAGTGGCTCCGGGACTGAAAAGAAACATAAGAGTAGGGTTGGCTTTGCCATCAAATCAAACCTTGTTGGTAAGCTGGTTGGAGGGCCCAAAGGAATAAATTATTGCCTTATCACTTTGAAACTCTCCCTTTACAACGGAATAAAGTGCTATCATTGTCAGTGTCTATGTACCCACCATGAGTAATCCTGATAAAATCAAGGAGATGTTCTACGAAGACCTGAACACTATCATCACTCCTTATTCTAACGCAGATTAGCTTATCAAACTTGGTGATTTTAATGCAAGAGTTCCTAGTAATTTTATCTTTTGTGAAAGTCTGATTGAGAAGCACCGGGTTGGTAAATACAACTAATGGTTTCTTCCTCCTCAAAATGTGTGCTGAATATGAATCACGTATCAAAAACACCGCTTTCTGTCTACCTACGAGAAAAAAAACCGTCATGAATGCATCCTCGTTCCAAACAATGGCATCTTGTTGATTATGTCATTGTGAGAAAGTCGGGTAGGCAGGATGTATGAGTTACAAAGGCCACCTGCGGTGCTGAGTGCTGGACTGACCATCATTTTATCGTTTTTAAACTGAACTTACGCATACAGCGGATGAAAAGACTTCAGGGTGTAAAAACAAGAGACTTAACATCATGAAACTGAGGTTGGAGGATACCAAGTAATAATTTGTGTACTCCTTTTTTTAAAAGAGTCTTAAAACAACTGTTTTGGATAACCAGGATACTGAAGCAACATGGGCTGCATTTCGTAATACAGTGTTTGTGCACTGTATTATTGTGTTTATACGCTAGTCATAAATGTTTGGGACCTTCTTCCCGTAAGCACAAAGACTAGTTTGATGAAAATGATCAAAAGATGAAGACAAACGTACTGCTTAAAAAGAAACGCAATGCTTATGTAGTTCACATAAATGACCCCAACTCACAAGCTGAAAGAGATACACTCAGAAATCTGTGCAATACTATTCAGGTGAGGCTACGGGAAATGCAGGACTCCTGGTGAGTAACAAGGCTCGTGAAATACAGGGTTTGCTGACAGAAACGACATGAAATACCTTTATAGTGGTTTGAAGGAGGTCTAGGATCCAACTTCATCAGAATCCTCTTCACCTTTAAGTGTCAATGGTTTTACTCTGATAACTGAGAAAATAAAATCCTTGAGAAATTGGTTGAGCACTTTAACAACGTACTGAATCGACCCTCCACCATGAATGAGGAAGCTATTGATCGACTACTCAAAGTAGCATCAGAGATTCAATGGATATCGTACCAAATTTTGAGGTTGTTCAGAAAGCGATCCAATAGGTATCGAGTGGCAGAGCATCTGGCATAGACTCTGCTCCAGCAGAGGTCTACAAAGAATGTGGTTTGGATTTGTCACATCCTTTTTTAACTTAACTGGCAACATGAGGCCATTCCTCAGGAAGGATGGATCTCTTATACATTTGTAGAAACGTAAAAGTAACCGTCAGACCTATGATAATCATTGTGGAATATGTATGCTGCTCATTTCCGGCAACCTTTTAACTAGAGTACTATTCAATTGTCTCATAATACGTCTTGAGTATGATCCAATCACAGAACGCCAGCGCGATTTCTGTAAAAATCGTGGAACCGTCGATATGGTTTTTGCTACAAAAGAACTACAAGAATTATGTCAGGAAGAGAACTGTGACCTTTATTCCATTTTGTTGATCTGACCAAGGTCTTCGACACTGTGAGCAGAGAAAGCCTATGGAGAATATTGGCAAAGTACAGATGCCCAAGAAAGATCATAAACGTCATTTGATTCATTTCTTGTTTCCAATGGGTTGTGTCCTTGCTCCAACTATCTTCAGCATAATATTTTCAGCTATCTATCCGATGCCTTCAGGGGCTATGAGGTACGCACAGGCATCAGATGCCATATGGGTGGTTCAATCTTTAATCTAAGGAGGCTTTGTAAACATCAACATGAGGATTGACACTGTAAATGAGCTCGTATTTGTTAAAAACCGTGCTCCAAATGCTACATCTGAACCCGACATGCAACACTGTGTTGATAAGTTTTCTGCTTCTTATGAAAAGTTTGGACTGACAATAAGTACTAAAAAGACTGACGTAATGTATTAATCAGCTCCATGAAAACAATACATAGCATCAAACATATTCAGCAACGACAAACGATTAGTGATTGTAAGCAAATTCACTTACTCAGGAAGTACACTCTCTCGCTCAGTTGCAATCGATGAAGAGGTAAATACAAGGCTAGCAAACGACAGTGCTGCTTCTATCAGACTACATAAAAATAACCCTAATAACAAAGGTTAAGGGAAATAAAGCAATAGTTATTGCTAGACTGTTTTATGGCTGTGAAGGGTGAACTGTTTACCGACGGCACGCCAAGGAACTGAACCACCTCTATTCAAGCTGTCTCCTCAACGTACTTGGCATAAAATGGCAAGACACAGTTCCAGATACTGAAGTGTTTCCTCCGTGCTAACTTGCTTAGTATCCGTACAATTCTAATGAAATATCAACTGCGCTTGGCTGGCCATTTGGTTTGGATGGCTAATCATAGGCTCCCTAAGAAACTATTATATGACGAACTTCAGTTTGGAAAATGGTCGCATGCTGTCAGAAGGAAGACTTTAATGACACCTTGAAACAGTGTCTTTAAAGTGGTTAGATATGTCCATAGTTGTAAGAGTTTACAGCTATGGATAGATTTAAATGGCCCTCAGCTGCCTGAAGTGGTCAAAATACCTGCAAGGCCAGAATAATATCAAATTCGTAAAGAACACAGACGCCCCAGAAAGGAGAAAGCTATTAATCCCGCCATTGCTTCAACTATTCTGTGTCGCCGTTAGGACTTTCCGTGCAGAGATTGGTTTATACAGTCATTTTCGAACTCATAAGGAAGTTCAGACGGTCATCGTCGTCTCGACAGACAAACAGAGCTAATACATATTGATAACTAGGAATAGATGACCGCCCTTTAAATATTTTTAACTTGCACGGCATTGTCAGGACGAAAGTTGCAATGGTTGCTCACAAGCTGACGTCCCCACTCTTTCTATGTATAACATTGGACAACTATGGTTTATGACATCCCTATCCTCATTAGGAACTTTTCAGTTGAATAACATGTTGTCAGCTACTTCAGTAATAATTAAAGGGTGGTTTAAAGCTTAATTTGCTACTTTTTTTGGACGTATCTAGCCCTTGTTGTCTCACATTTTTACCTCTTATATTGTACAAAATTTACCAACTTTAGGTTAATAATGTGATACCAAAACCTCTTTGGATAATACCACTTCGCAGTAACTCTTCATCAAATTGTTTTTTTATAAAACCCCGTACAGTTGATTTTTTTAAAATTAAAATTTAATAACTATAAACTATACAACGCTCCCACTTAAATTTATGTAACGGGAAATAAACACCTACCAAATGGATCAATCCTGCAATACTGATATTAGAAGATTCATGCACCACTCACTGAGCCAGCAGGGTGCTCGGAAACAAGTAATTCTTTATTTTTATGAAATTTAAATTTGAAAGTTTTGGTTTATACCTCATACTGGATTAACTAATTACTCATTAGATAGCAGTTTAATTATAGCTACAATTATATATGAGAATTTTCAAATTGTTCTAACACATGTTTCTGACAAATTTTTGATTGATAATTTACAAGAAAAACCTCTTCCACGATTACGGTGCTGAATAAACATTGATTTGGAGGTATATAACATTGTTTTTGGTTTGGTGTGGTGTGGTCTATTAGTAGCCAAATGTATAAAAAATGTGAATCATAAGAGGCAAGCTAACTCGTTTTGCTCGCAAATAGGACAATAAACAAAGTTCAACCGAGGTCAGAGATGTGGCAGAAACAAGGTAATAATGCTAGCTCTATGAGCTGTCTGTTAAAAAGATAAATAGATTGATTGGTTGATAGCAATATCAAACTTTGCTTTTAAGTATGATTTTCTTTATTATTTTAGGGGCACCCCTCCATTACATACACTAACATTGGAAATCTAAGGAAAAAAGGAATGTAGTTAGTACAGCTTTTTTTCTATATTGCTTTTTCCATAAACAGTTAAACAATTTTGTTTTCATATTGAACTACTCTAGCTTGTGTAAACTAAATTTGATTAGGAAGCTTTGCTCAAATTTTTCAGAATACAGTCACTTGCCCTCTCCACATTTGTTTAGTTTTTGTTGATTGCTTTATTTTTAAAAAGATAAAATAAGATCAGAGGAGCCTGGGATGCAATTTTCATGCCAAGAATGCTACCAGAGAGGGCTATTGAAATGACCTGTATATGTGTTTTATTGATTATACCAAGGCCTTCGATAACGTGAAGTACGAGGACCTGATGAATATCTTAAGTGAAATTAACGTTGACGGATAAGATCTGAGAATCATCCAAAACCTGTATTGGAACAAGACGGCAACAATCAGAGTTGGCAACGATGTGGATAGATTTGTTGAAATCAGGAAAGTTGTGCGACAAGGTTGTGTTCTTTTGCCAGACCTGTTCAACTTATATATAATGAATGGATCCCGAGGGAACTGGGAGGATTACTAGGAGTGGTGATCGGTGGCACAAGAATTAACAACTTGCGGTATGCAGACGGTACTGTTCTTACTGCAACTCCAGAATCTGACCTTCAGGAAATAGTAAATAAAATTGTGACTGAAAGTGAGAAAAATGGACTGTTCATCATTTCAAGAAAATCGTGTCTTGTAGTTACAAAAAAAAGAAGTACCCGTCTGCAACATCAATATCCTTGATGACAATCTGAAGCATATAGAAGGATTTAATTACCTTGGAAGCTTGATAACAACGGATTGGAGATGCGACAAAGAGATAAAGAGGAGGATATCAATTGCAAAGGAAATGTTCAAAAGAATGAGCAACCTTCTATGTAACATGAAGATCGCCTTGAAAATAAGACTTAAAATCCTAGACTGTTATGTGCTAACTATGTTGAAATATGGCTATGAGAGCTGGGTAATATCCAACAGAGATGTGGTTCATCGGGTAAATGATGAGAATCCCATGGACAAATCACACTACCAACATAGCAACTTTAGAGAGAGCAGGTAAACAAAGAGTTATTTTCAATGCATGGAGGAAGTAGCAACTGGAGATTTTTTACCATTGTATGAGGAAGAAAAGTTTGGAGTGTTTATTTCTCTCAGGAAAGATAGCAGGAAAGAGAGATAGGGGACGGCAGAGAACAAGACTTTTAGAGTATGTGTGTGTGTGTGTACGAGAGAGAGAAATAAGATCATTTTTTTTGTTTATATTTTGAACAGGAAAAAACCCTGTTTTTCTCTCTACTATATTCTCCTAGTCTTCCAAAGTGATATCACTAGACAAATAATTCTATTCCATTTTGTAAGAGAAACCAATCGCAGACATAGCTTCTTTACAAATGTGACCGAAAATAAATGCAGCCCCTGAGCTTCAAATTAATCATATTGAATAAAGCCTTTGATAACCTTTTGATCTGTTACACTAGTCTCTATCCATTTTCTTGAATGAAGCCCCCTTGTTAGGCCCCTTTGTCTGAAACATTCTTTAAAGCTACAGTCTACTTGATAGTAAATAGCTTGGGGTGTTTTCAGAAACGACTGTTTATCTTTAATCCCTTTGGTGTCAATTCGAATAACACTTGCACAAGCACTACGTTTTCTTCGTTTTGCTACAGGAAAAAGTGCAGTACTCGATGCCCCAACTGCCCATTGCTGCGTTATGCTTTCCCTCGAAATGTGGGTCGCAGTTATAGCCTTATTTTTTTGTGCTTTCATAATCAGAGGGTAAAAAGCAAATGAATTTAGTTTCCTGGACACACAAAATTTTAATGGTCCTTCTTTGCATGAGATCCACTACTTCTCTTTGTCTTCCGGTCATGCTGCAAACATTAAGGGTGCCTGCTGTCAAGTTGACTTCCTTCACATGTTCTCTCTTCCCTGCTTGTTTCTTCCTTACTCGGGCTCCTCCCCCTCTACATCTCGTAAGTCTGTTTCCAGCAGTGTCACAATTTCCAGTAGAACACTGGTGACCCACAGTTATGGCGGTAGTTGTTGACCTGGGCCCCGAACAATCCGGTATTGTTTGGTTTTGATTTTAATTCATTCGCTTTTGGTTTCATCACATTTTTTCGGCAGGATCTCTTTCCTTATTCAAACCACCAGTTATAAGCGATGGGTCTGGCCTTTGGTCTAATGATCCGATGACCAGGCAGAACGTTTACCGAAGATAGTAAGAGGGGATGTAGGGAAATAGTTTTCTTTCAAATTCGTATTGCTCTTCTTATAAATAGGAATTACGCTAGCTTGCTTTTAAACTTCAGGGAAAATACCAAAGCTCAGAAAATTTTCATTTATTAGTCTAAGACGTATAAGTAGTGAAACAACTTATAATTTTACTATACGCACTGGGATATCCTAGAGATAAGCCTAATTTGGTTTCATTGATGGAATTATATTCAAGACCTTCTTATCTGAAGTAGAAAAGCCAGTGAAATTTGGACCATTCTGTACTAATAACGAAGGATTTGCTATCAGTATAGAATGTATTGCACTGTTATATAAAACAATCATTAAAAATTTCTGCCCTTGTAGTTATGTCCAACACAAATACATCATTTTGTTACAGATAGGGGAATATAGTTATTTTAGGTTTGTTCATGATTTCATTATTCAAGAATCAACAGAGCTTATATCCGGATTCAGGATTCAAAAAGGTTCTCCCATTTTCATAAAACATTGCCCTCAACGTTTTCACTTAATAAGTATTTCTAATATTTTATGATGGTAATAGCAAGTCGCACCTCACATACACCACATTCAAATAAGGAGGCGAGGCCTTGCAACTTATTGATATAACCAAATCTTTAACACAAAGCCTTGCACCTCCTACTTTTACATTATATGGGTGGTTGTCTACATATTTCAGGAAAAGAATGTGTGGATAAAAAGAGAAGTTTGCTTTGAGTGGCAAGGCTTGAAGTGAAATAAAAAATAGTATACAACAACATATGAATGATTTATAAATTGAGAGAAAGGTTGGTAAGGGTTTGACTGCCGGATGCATGTTACAAATAAAGAATGAACAGACGTTCATAAAAGCAACAACAATAAAAACAAAGTAACATTTACAAAAAAAATTAGACGTTTTTCGTCTTATTTTGCCAATAAGATGCTTGAAGGCTGCAAAGTTTTATATTGCTAAAAGACTTATGTATCATTATATTACAAACATATGAGACGATAGAATAATGGAGCAGAGTGCCAGAAAAGCCACTAAAACTTATGATTAATGAGTTATCGGAATATGTTACAATAGCAACACCGAAATAGAAGGCAGAAGATGTAAAGACACATGAATTTAAGTGATTTGTCTGCACAGTTTATCCAGCGGAATATGCAATAAAGAAGGAAGAAAAAAGCGAAAAATACCTGGAGAAAAAATAAATAAGAAAAAACACAAGACTCATTCAATTAGTTGGTATGTCAGGAAGAACATATAAGAATATTTCTTTGCAATTAAATATTTTGAGATCCCCAATTCCAGTTCTGATTCTCATTCGATTGGTTAATATCTAAATAAACGACGTTTGCGTTGTTTTTTACCAGAAATTGAGCTTTTAAAAAGAATTTTTTCCTCTTGGAGTCAAACAAAATAGAATGTTTTGACATTCTATGTTTTTTATATTTATACACAACAGTGGGATTCTCCAGCCAGAGAAAAATTCACAATCACAGGTTTTCCCAAAATTCCATCTAGGTTTCTTTGTTTTTATTCACTTTTGTTTTCACGGGTTGTTACAAAAACGATTGTTGAATTCATTGTCATTGGTCGTAGTGGAACTCTAAATACACGTAAGAATGACCTACTACTCTACTGCTCAGAGCCATCTCGTCTTGTTTCCAAAACGACACTTTACGTTAAGGGCCAATATTTATTTTTTCAGCGGCCCTTTGTTCTAATATAGTCTTGTCTGTTTACTCTTTAACACGAAAAGCTCTTCCGTCGTCGCCCTCGTCTGTATCTTGATGGTACTGTGCCTGATGACTTTGGTGACACTGTCAGTTCAGCGATGAAGCTATCCTATGCCACTTTAATGGAGTTCATAAGCTTTGCATCCTTGTTTCCATTCACAATATATGGTTTTGAGTCTTAAATAGGGATTTTAGAGCCCTTATTCGTTTTCATGCTCCACGTCTAAGCACTTCAAAGGGCTACTGTCCATGCTGGGTTAATTTGTGTGATTTGCGCCCCTCTAATTCTACTTTACCTTCATCCTTTTGTATTGACGGATTACCATAGTTTTATTTTCGAGGTCTGGTTGTTTTCCCCTCTGATAGTTGTAAATATATAAACCAATGCAATATTCTCTCCGGTCTTGTCAGGGCTACAATATCGTGCCTGGTCTGGCTGAAAAAATTAGATACCTTCCATCAAGTCAACCTATGGAGAATTTTCGGTATTTTATGGTGAGACAAAATAACAAATGAGGAAGTCTCAACCAGAGCAGGTGAGAAAGAATATCGCAGTGTAGTAGAGGAAAGAAGATGGAAACTGAAAGGAGACGTGCTTTGAGACTACCAGCTGGTAGACTTTCACACCACGTTTTGGCGTGGAAGGCACCAAACGACAAAACGAAAAGAGGCAGGCCAGTGACAACGTGGCAAAAGATCTTCAAACAAGATCTGAAGGCACGAAGGCTCCAATACAGGAACCTGTGCGCTGGCTGGTGACCGAACACACTGGCGTCTACTTCTTGCCCGATGTTCAGTACTCGACCGCAAAAGCCAAGGTCTTAAATAAGATATGGCTGGTATTTGTGTAACATTTTAAAGTATTGTAGACATGACTGCTGTTACTGGCTGCTTTCATCTCCTTACTAACATCTAGTCCCTTGCAGCTGCTTTTGCCCTTAACTCCCTTTTCTGTCACTTACGTCCAAGACCTCTTTTTAAAAATTAAGGCTGGCATTCCTTTCGTTGCCTCTCATTATCTCTTCAGCTTTCGTTAGTAATACCTTATTGCTGTCTTTCACAAAACTGTTATGTCATATTTGAGGAGATTAAAGGCTAAAATACCACCAAGTTGGCAAGTTCAAGGCAATTTTAAGTGCGCTTGGAATAACGGGTAGGTCTTCTTTTCGGCTTGGTAGTGGCAGCAAAAGATTTTTGATTGGTGAATGTATTAAGGACAAATAAGATTCATATGTTCAGCTTGTAGACGACGGATTTAAGGGGTTGAGATTGCTTTGATAGAGTCTAGCTGTTTTCAAATTCCTAAGATTTTCTTAGCATTGTAAGTAAATATTGATGCTTAAGCAAGACTTGAGACTTAATTCATGGTGGCATTGTATAGCTTGGCAGAGGTGCAGATGGATCTGAGTTTTCTCTACGTAGAAGTGTAGCTGACGCCATTGCTTGTATCCTTTTTTGTCAAGGGGACACTGGTAATTGTTAGGACTTTGATGCAGATTTCATCTTTTCACCAAAACAAAGCGAGAGATCAATTTCTAACAAGTCAGATGAAAGTAAAAGTCAACAACATACCCAACCATTAGGGTAACAGTGGCAGCAAGCAGCGGTACTGATGTGCCCTTCATAAGATCGTAACACATCTGGAAAAAAGAAATCTTAATTAGAACTCAATATCATTTAGTACTGTGACGTGCACAAGCCATGGTTTTATAAACCCACAAAGCTATGTAGCGCTTTACAAGAATAAGAGCAAGCAGTCTAATATTGTATATCATATTTTAATTTTGTACTTTGAGTTAAAAAGATTTGAGTGTTTTCAAAAAAATGTGACACAAAAAAGGTTCACCAAACTTTTCCTTTTAATCTAATATTTCTTTATATATATATTTATTCATTCATTATATTTCTGATATTTATGTTTATTTATCTTACTATTATGTTCTATTATACAGGCCATAGTTTCATCTAGGTTTGTAGGACATTTCTTGTTCATATGAAGTATAGTAGTTTCAAAAGTATTATTGGTAGTATTTTCCAAAAACTCTGGTAGATTTCTTTACGAACTTAAAATGAATCTAAGCGATTCACCCACCCACCCCTTCCCCGGCAACCTTGCGTAAAATTGCAAAGAACTTTTACATAAATTTAACACAGAGGGATATTCTAATCTGGAAAGTAAAATAGTGGTATTTTTTTAACACAAATTGAAGTAAATAGCTGTGAAAAACAATAAAATAGCTGTGAAAAACAATAAAACTGTGGATCTTAAAGGCATGGAAAAATATTCACCATACAAGGGCTAAAAATGTTTTTGTTACAATAGGCGCCAGATTATTTGTTGCATTTATTTCTGTGCAAAGTTCTGTGTTTCTCTCTTTTACGTTTCCGCTTCGCTGTTTTCATTGAGACCAACATTAATTGTACAGTTTACAATTTGCTCATAACGATGTCTTGTATATCTAGATGAATGTGCTTTTATTTGGGTATATAAATGTCTTTCCTCACAAGCAAAAGTGCTCATTACCTGACGATGAAAAAATCAAATAACAGGAATTTGGATGTTGTAGACTACCAGCACTATAACTTTATCGACTGTGGTTTCCAAAGATATTTGTTGCAATGACCATGACATTATTTACTGCTACTACTGTGATAAGTTCCGTGTTTGCTAAATAATGGTCAGCTTTGAATAAATTCAAAAAGAAGGAAGAAGTAAAACTTAGCTCCCTAATGGTTACACGATAATCAGTCATGAATAATTGAGTATTAAATCAGTGGGTTACTGAGGAGGCGTATACTAAAAAGTAGTACGAGGTATATTTCTGAAGAAGTCTTCTTAGGTTGTCACAATATGGTAATGTTATAATTAGTTGGACCTTGAATGACCAATACTATTCCTAACTGCAATACAAAGTTTATGTTTTTGATGTGAGGAAAGTGCAGCTGTTTTATACATGATGTATAAAGTACTTTACGCATTAGGAATACTTTATCAATTGCAACTTGCAGATGTTCGTAATGCTGACAAATAATTGATTTTTCATATGCAATGTTCAGGTTTAAAAATATCATGATATTTTTTTGCAGTTTCTTCGTTTTACTAGTTATAGACCAACTGCTGTCTTCAAGTAAGAAACATGGAATGATGGTCAAGAACGAATCTGACGTTCCTCAGGTGACTGATGAATTGAAGCCCGATTCAAGCAATTCTTTTCACTTGTGTTCGACTTCCAGCAAAGGATTTATGTAAATTCATTATTTAAAACCCAAATTATAGAGAGGACACTGCCATTTCTATCAAAGACACCCCAGGACATCGTTTTCCTCTTTTGATTAAAGATTATATGATCATTTGGAGTTAGAGAAATACATCAATTCAATGAAAGACCAACTGCCAAGGGATTGGCTAAGGGACAAATGAAAAAGTTCTGATGTCAGGAAACTGTCTTAATAGGAATGAATGAGTAAGCTTGTCACTTGTTCCCTCTCTGTTTGAAAGCAATTAGAATAAAGCTGCGAACCTGAAGCGTTGTTCAACATGCTTAATAGATTGTTATCTATTGTCTACGTTTGGTCATCGAAGAAAAAAGTTTAATGTAATACTGTGAGAAAAATGAATGTTAACTTCATCTAGGTGGAATTCAAACAAATAGAAACTATATATTCATTAAATAATATCATGTTAGTTGTCAGTTATTTTATTGCACAAAAATTTGACATTCTCAAAATCTACAGTTTTACATCGTTGACCCTATGATATGTTTAAATTTAAATAAAAAAAGCAGTTGATTCTGTTGGTTAATGTACTTTTTGTTTTTTTAAATTTACTGTAAACAAACTCAAACGAAGGCAATATTCTGGTTTTCCCTGCTATTACCGAGACTTTGAATCTGCTCTTTGGTCACACCAGCTAATTACGAAAGCTATGTCAATTTAATCATTGCCTCATTCAGGAAAATATGAATTTCTAAAATGAAAAAAACACATTCAGAGTTTTTAAGACTGATACCACATGTACCACTAGCAGATATACAGAACTATTTGTTCTGAATCTGTTTTTACCAGCCAAATTCCCTTAGTTACTAAAACTGTTTATCTGCATTTCGAACTAGAAAGAAAAATAACTTTTAAGACCTCAATGAATTGACAAAAACTGATTTTTTTCTGAGAAAAACCTAAAACATTTAGACTTTAACCACAAATGAAAACAGAATTGTAATAAGTTTGCCTTAGACATCAATTGTTAAAAGTAACAAAAATTTCAGTACTAATTAGAGTAAGAATAATTACAACGCAAGTATACAAGAAATCAATTTTTCGACATATGCCTCTAGATAAATGGATATAGGAGTGTCACATTTGTCGAAGTAGAGACTAAACTATTTTTATTTACCAGAAGAATTTAAGGTAAGGTATTTCTGCAAATGTTGCTGGAGAGGATGAAAACGAAAGTGGAAAGCCAATATGGTTTCAAGGGTAGACTAGGTATAGTGGATGCTATTTTCATAGTCCACCAAATCATAGAGAAAGCAAGGGAAGAGAAAATTCTGTTCCATTTTTATTTTGTAGATTTTAATTGACGGTAAGCAACAGAACTGTTCAAAGTTTTAGTTAAAGTGCTACAAGGTTTTATCTTATCCCCCACACTTTTTAATATTTTTCTTGAATTCGTGATGGATGAACTGCATTGTTTAAAAGAATTCCATCTTACAGGTGATTTGTCAACAGATGTGAGATATGCAGGTGAGACTTTAATGGTGAGACCTTAATATCCTTTGTATTTGAAAAATGCTCACATCTAAGTTCATTTTTCTTGGCTCTGTGGTGCCAAAAACGTCAGATGATGTAAAGAGGAGGATTGCATTGGCATTTGCAGCTTTTGTAAGACTGAAAAAATGTATGGTGCAGAAGAGATCTAACAAACGTAAACAAGTTAAGGCTATATA